>JADWOT020000001.1:32553767-32615043 GCA_036345935.2 Taenia hydatigena | reverse complement strand
AAAGATAAGCCGACCATAGAACGCATACTCCGTAAATGATTGGAGTGTTTGGTGAGTACATGAATGCAGCCGAGATGGATGAGTGCAGAGGATCAACTTTGCTCCGGAGCAGATCTGTCCCCACAAAAGTTGGATGTAGCCAATTATCTAGACCTAAATTCCCCTGTGAATGGACGTGCACAATATGGATGTTGGCTAAACCGTTCTGTTCCGCATAATTTCAGGGGCATTCAAAATGGCGAGGAGTTTGTTTGGTTGTTAGCAGCCATCCGTGGTCGATTTCCTAACATGCTGCAATAGGTCCAGCGTTCGTCCCATCCAACTTAGCCATCGCTTTCGCAGAACTTGTAGCTTGGGTACAGGTAAACGGCTTTGCCCATTGCTAGTTCATTGAATAACGAGGTAGCTTGATGAGGACGAAGGACGTAAGAGAAGGCCTGGTGCTGTCAATATTTCGAGGAGGCGGATGCATACACGCACGTAGCTCTGCTGATCAGAGTGGCCAGATCAACCACCACACTACATCGCCTACTAATAGATGCAGATCACCAGCCGTGTCGCATCACTGGCCTGTATTCCAGAGAGGCCTTTTGGAATGTTCGTTTGTTCAGTTAGTGCCCATCACCCTCGACTGCTTCCAGTCAGCAAACAAGGCACAGGATTCCAATGCTCATTGACGCTTTGAAGCGATAGTGTTGCGCAACTTTTATTCACCACTTGCTTGCTCTCCGCTTTTACCTCCAACTCACCCTTTGATCATAATTTATCCTGTCATTGCATAAACTGTTCTCAACTGTTCGACAAGTAGGAAATTGATAAAATTATTCCTCACCCTCGTACAGCCAGGTGGAAGACTGAAAACTTGCATCTCAGTCAATTGGTGCCATGACTTGGCTTGTGGTCAGTAAGGTGTCGAACACTCTTAAGGCGTACGTCTACACCTGCTCGTCTTTGAGGGCTTGGATGCATCACGATAAGCTTATGGACGATTCACTTGACGTCGATTCGGAGAAAGAGATGCATTGGTGTGCATGCGCTATTTCTTCATCGCTTGGAAACCTCGACTGACAGCTGCCACCATTGGCTACCATTTTGATGTACTAGCTACAGCCTGATGGAACACTTTTGGCAGACAGAAGAATTCCAGCCCATTTATTCAGAACGCCAACTCGGAATCAAAAGAAGCAAGAGACTTCAGCAAACTTCCTGCCGTTTCTCTTCTCTTGCTATTGCACGAGTTGTGGAAGCACCAACCAGCCTATTAAATAAATTAACAGTCCTAATCGGTACTAATTGTATGCCTGCACATTGCCCTGACATTTTTCTAGCGCCTCACTTTGCTAATGGACAAGTCTTACTAAGCCTACTGGTCAGTTGGTTGCTTTGATGGCTGATAAGCTAGTTTGTTCTTCAACAACAAGTGCCATAGCTGATGTAGAAGCTTGATTCCTCTTTATATCTGATCACCTGCGTGACTAGCCTGCTAGTTGATTAGTCGCTTAGTAGGTTGGTGAGAGCATGACAACTCCACTGGACAGTCGAACGAGGTAGGCGGTGAACTTTCAGTGAACCAGTGTGCCAAGCAGCTGACCTACATGCATCCAACTAATTGAATTGCTGATCTGCAAGTCAACGAGGGAGCCATGAATGTTGCAGCAACAGCTGATTGTTAACAAAATGGAAAATGGTCAGTTGACATTGGTGATATCCACACGAAAGTTGGCAATACTAAATACCCGAAGGCCACTTTCGGGCTTTATAAAGGTGAACGTGAGACGAATATGTGACCACGCAAAACAAGTCAGGCAAGAAGGCATACTCTCCCTAGCGTGAGAACAGGCTGCCTCTCGTCTAACATGAAGGACTACTTCGTCAAGCACATGTAGTGCAAATGCGCCGCTGTGCCGAAATGGCTTCCGAGTTGGCAACGTTAGCGAATGCTTCGGTGGCAAACTGCCAACTCAGTATCAAAAGCAGGGGTGGAGGGCCATGACAGATCTTCTGCTTTTTCTCTACCTTTCTTCCCCTGCACTATGTTACGATGCCACGATTCAACAAGAGGTTTTCGCCTCATCAAGTCCTAGTTTTGTCACCTACCTGAGTGGAATCAGGTAGAAGGTAAAGATGGAAACATTGGTGGTTCGCAAGATCATCATTGGGTAAGAAGTGACGAATTGTGGCAGTACCTGCAGCCACCATCACGAACTACTGGTCCACTGGTCAACGAGGCAGCTGTAGTATTAACTGATGGCGAGTACAAATGTGTGTAGCAATATGTCCTCACGTCAGGGTGTGCGATATTGACACAAAATGCAGGTTGGCACGTCAAATGTGTCACGCTTGCTGTTGGAGGTAAGACATAGGTCAGGTCACGGGTCGATCATTAATGCGTCAAGTGGGAGGAGTAATGGCAAGTGGAGTGTATGCGATTGCCACTAGCAATCAAGGCATTCATGAAATGGGATAGCGAGTAAATTCTAGCACTTCTAAGCCCTGACCACATTTTGTCCAACTGGGAGAACTATTCACTTAACTACATAAAGAGGATTTGTTCCGTTCGTAGCATTGATTACCAGGACTCAAATGTAGCGTCGCCCAGACACTGCAGACTATGTCTAGAAAATAGAGATTGGGATTATCGGCATGGGAGGATTGATGGCTGAGAAGATGCCGGTGTAAATGGCGGAGAGAAATCGCATCATACGTTGTCCACTGGAGTGGCAAGAGCAGCTATACCATAAAGCATCGAAAAGAAAGAGACGATTCGGACTGTTTATTAGAAGAGGTCGGCCTTTAGGTCAGCATGTCGCCTCCTTCCCCCACAATTCATACACAGGCATACTGCCTATCGGTGCCCGAGAAACAAAGGCATTTAGCAATCAGGCTCAAGTAACTTCAGGCGGTACATTCAGTGGTGTTTGTCCTCGACAATGCTCCAACACTGCCAAACCCCTTAGCATCCGTCCAGTCAACTATTTATGCTCTCATGCAGGCGGATTCATTTCGCGAATGAGTGGCATTACTTGATGTGTTTCCAGACCTAACACCATTGTAACAAGGAGAGAGGGAACGGAGAAGCAGAAAACCTGTTTTCTTTTTACAGCATCTCGCACGTGAGTGAAGAGCGCTAAGCGTATACTGTGGACAGTCTGGGACGGCAGTGACAGCAAAGGGCAGTTCTCGTCTGTGGTTCTAAAACATCAACTAATGCTATTCCTAGATTACTTAATGCTGAAGCAGTAGAATGAGAGTGATTTGGGTGCTATCTGGGTTGAATAGGATGCGATAGGTAGACCAATGGTTCAACAGTAAGTAGTAATGTCTCCACTTAAGTGTCAAGTGTAAATGTCACTTGGCGCACTAGGTCCAGTGTGCTTGTTAGCCAATGACCTAGCTGTTAGGTGGTTCGTAGGTTGGGAAAATCGCCTGCAACGGAGGTTAGGATTAGATGCATTGTTCTCAACAACAGTCAACCACTAATCACAGTCTTGGTCAAAGTCTTACTCCTCGCAGACAACTGGCATTTGAGTCACGCTAAAGGCATCATAAGTAGTCCGGCTATCCCGTAGTCATTATTCCATTATTCCATGTGCAGGCTCTCGGTGGTTAACAGTGTCAACCTTTGTTCAGGGGCATCACATTAACCATGTAGACGTTGCTATCAGTACTTGCAATTAGGTGAAAATAAATCCCTCGTTGACTAGCACGCGAGCATTTCGATGAGCTAGTCATGTGTCCGACTAACTGACTACTAGGTGTGATTGCAGCTACGAATCAAAGACTTTGCACCACCCTCGCTTTTTCATTTTGATGTGAAAACAGACATCTAGCCATAGTAGCCATTCAGCTGCCACATTCTCTCTCCTTAACTACTCCAACGTACCATTCCATCCATTAGCCCTTTCAAGTAACCTGCCCGATTGTATTCCTCGTTGTACTTTGATTTAACAACCTGTGTCCAACGTGCCCAATGCAAAGAACAAAAGGAGGCGATTCTCTGCATGCCGAATTCGCTGGAGGCAGCAACACATACGAACGAGGTTGCTGTCTATAAGAAAAGCAATATGGAAGAAGAGAAGACGAAGGCGTCTTTGAGTGAGGATGCGGTGTACCTGAGAATCGTCACTGATGCGAGTATTTAGTTCCACTGTAACAAAGGATTTAAGGTCAGAGCTTGGAGGCTCCGACTGCTGATAAACGTTACGCACTAATTTCTGATCTAATTAGGTCTACATCGCGAAATATTTGGGGCAGGTGCAGTGCGAGATTTTATTTCTCAGGCTTCCGATCCGCTCGGTGAATGGACGACGACGCCTCGTTCCTGCCGCTTGGTCACCTTTCCCGACATCCTTCGCATGCAGATGCTCAAATTCTATCTGGATCAGTTTTAACTTTTAAAAAAGTAGAATGTGGCTAATTAGTTAGACCCAACTTCTTCTGTGGATGGACGCGCACAATGTGGGTGGTGGTTAGACCTTTCCGCTCTGCCTGCTGCCCGTGGACTTCGATTCGGCGAGGTAGTTGTGCTTAGCGTGTGCAAATGGCAGCTTCATGTGGCCAGTTTTCAGGTAGGCTATTAGATTTTATAAACATTATTTAAACCTACATCGGGAAGCGTGCTGTTCCAATTGTGGATAGCTTGTGCTACTAACGAGTTATTTAAGTAGCAAATGCTGCTTGCTGATTTCCAAAGGTACTTCTGCTTCTACTAGTCTTCTCATGAGTTTGAGATCACTTTTGCCTTAAAAATTTTGCGTTGCTTTTGAATACGTCAAAAGCGGTTGCATTATGCTACCAGAAGTTGTGAGAGGAGGACCGCCAGTTGAGGCGGAATTAGCGGTCTCCCGTACTCAAATACGCGGTTAAATAAGGTGAAATTCCATTGTTTATATGTTTTGGGCTTTGCTTATAGCATCTGTGATGAGTAATTTTTGCGTCGGCCCTCATTATAGTTTTTGTGTTGAAATCGATCAGACTTGAATCGGAAAACAAATAGTTTGCGATATTTTTGCTACTAATTGGTTGTTAGGTATCTCAAAGATCTTGTTTGGTTCATTCTTGTTGTAGCACATGAAATCGACATGCAGAACAATATTCTTGTTCTTCAAATGTGATGAGGAGCACGAGTGGACCCTCGTGTACCGTAACACATCTGCCGCGTCTCAATAACAACGATAATTGATGGTTGACCTTGATCCCGAACGCTCCACACTTGGTTCATTTCAGTGACAGCTCTCTAGCCACGGGTACCACGCGGAATGACGATAGCGTTTCCCCTCAGAGACCCAATACAGTTTCACTATTCCTTGTTCATTCTTACTCAAATAACTAATGGTGTAACGCTTATCACGAAAGTTAATTTAAAAATGGAAAGATACGCCCACAACGCTTAGTTTTATTCAAAGTAGGGCATGAGTTGCATTACTAGCCTGCTAAAGTGCCAACGTAAAATTTAACAAAATAACTTTTTAGCTTAGAATTATTAGGGTTTCTGTTTGTGCTACTAAAGTCATTATAATAATCTTTCAGTCTTTTCTCATTTTTATTCAGTGTTTGCATGACCGAAACTGACGCTCCTCTCCAAGACTGCCTCTTTTTTCCCTGATTGACATTTCTGCTGCCTCAGCCCCGTTTCCTGCGGTGGTAGACTTTGGTAAAGAGGGCGACCGAGTGCTCAAGGACGAGCGAGTGTGTGCTTATTTTCTTTTGCTCATAACGAAAATGCATCTGTACCGACTACCTCGCAACTTATCCAAAACAAACACACTTAATTCTCTCTCTATCTACCATATTTAGCATCAAGCAGTTCGAGAGTTGTGTCATCTGTTGCTTGACACTCATTTGGCCATATCAACCACCAGACACCTGTGTTACTATGCCACTGAATTCCTCAGAACTTGGGTTGAGTCGATCAATTCAGGCAGAACTGTCATCTCTGCTGCAGTAGCTATGACTATGGCACATCCATTTGGCATGTCAAATGGGTCACGATAGTTGGTGAGGGTAAGAGAGGCTACGCCTCAAGTTAATCAGCAGTCTATCAAATAGAGGAAGTAATGTCATATGGAGCATCCATGGAATCAGATTGAAGCCAAAAGAGAGGCTGTGCCCCACGGGAATTTCAACAGTGCTATCCTCTGCACTGCGAATTGCTCCGGTCCGCAACCTACTTAATAGCCAGATCGCTAGCTATTAAGCAACCCTAACCATTCAGTGAGTGCAGGCAGCGAGCGCTCTGAGACTCTGGCATATGCTTGGAATTAAAGGAGGTTACCCTCAAACAGTCGCGTCCTTGCATTCTCAGCCAGTTCTACTAAAGACTAAAGTGCAAAGTGGAATCTAATGTCAAACATCCGGAAAATCCATCTTGAAATCCTGGCAAGTGAGAGGGGAGTGAACGTTACTAGCACATCCGAACAGAAACTTCCTTCTTCATTAACCAATGTCATAATGTAGCGACATGGACCAGTGAGACGTCAGAGACTCCCGCGATATGCCTTTCTGCCAACTCATTTTACGCAGTCACATATTCATCCCACGTGCTTCCGCAAGAAGTTCAGATACAGTCTTTAAGAAGTCACCATTGCCAACTTTCGTGTGTGCATCACTAATGTCAATTAGTCACTTCCCATTTCGCTTTTAAACGTTTATTACTGCACCGTTCAGAGTACCCCGTTGACTTGCAGATCTGTGGTTCAATGAGCTAGTCGAGTCGATAACAAACTGACTGTAGGGCGTGGCTATGGCTCTGGGTTAACCAGCAGTAACTCAGCGCCTTGATTCACTGACGGCTCACCACTTGCCTCTTTTGCCTATTTAGCAAACTTGCCATGCTCTCAGCAAGCTTCCAGCCAACCAGCTAGCCACGGTGGCAACCAAGTGAGAAAGGAAGCGAATTTTTTTTAATTAGCTACTGCACAAATTGTTGACTCACTGACTGACTGATCCATCAACCAACTAAATGACCCTCCAACTGACGAAAAGTCCCAAAGAGCCTTATTTCTTGGCATGGGTTGATGATTTCGATAAGTGAATAGCAATTGACAACTTAGATGGACAACGCTCTCTACCAAAGTTCGTTGAGGTTTCACACAGCCTGTCATTCTGTCGCACAAATTGTTGAGTGCGTGACTGGCCAAAGCAACAAACCAACTGAAAATCCGCCTAACCAACAGCTAGCGACTGTGTTACTTCGTCAATGTTCTCTGGAGTGCGTCAAAACCGTCAGTGAAATTTGAGAACTGGAGATTTGTTTACCTTACCACCCAACGGTGACGAAGTTGCATACCATGAATCTCCTCAATTCGACTTATACGTCCAAAACAACTGTGGCTTATTGTAGCCCATGGAATTGCTTGACATAGAGACGAACCCAATGTAAGCTATTGTATCCTCTCCTTGTCTCAAGGCGTCTGTCTTAATCACTTGATACGCCCTGTTAGGTAAGTCGTTCCCAGTGAAGACCAACTACCTTTGGGATGGGGTCTTCAGTGTTGCATTTTCTGACTAGTTTCCAATGATATAAAAATGTCATTCACCTTGTCGACACCCGAGAGTTTAGTGCTGAATTGACTGCGGGTAGCCATATTGCTGAGAGGTCGACTGTTACAAATAATAAGACCAGGCACTACCTCAACAACTAATTAAATGTAGAGGTGCAATCCTTCAAAGGTTGTTGGCGGATTGAGATACCCCTGGGAGAATTCAGTCAATCTGAGGTAATCATCCTTCTGTGTCTATGTCTATGCCTATGCTGGCTAGGCATCCACCTTTGTCTGTTTTATCACAGACGTCATTCCGACGATTCCATGCGAGGTCTGAAGTCACCGAATGCGAGGCCATTTGGCTAGTGGAAGAGGTAGACGATGGTTCGATGCTAAGAAGTAAAGTAAACTTAAGAGGAGACAAATGTTGTGCATTTTGGTGATTCTAGTGGATTATCCGCATCAACTGCTGTTTCCTTTTCCTACTCACTCGATTAATCCCGACCACCTCCTACAGGTGACTATGGTGTCTTCCACATCCACTTACCTTATCCACGTAAAACACCGCTGCCCATCCCATTCCCCTTTAAGCAAAGCTTCCCAAAATGGGTAGTGGAAATTAGCGCTTGAAGTAGGCGGAACTTTATTTGAATCATACCACTATGTTGGGGTGAAGGAGGATGAGAGGTCAGGAGCACGAGCAATCAAACATTATAGTGACAGAAGGAAGCCAGTATCGAAGTTAATTTAAATTGACAGCAGCACCTCTAATGTCATTATGTTACCAGGTAGCAGCAGTTCACCAGTGCGCAGCCTCGATATGTGCGGAAGAATGTTACGCAGACCATTTCGTCCTCCAATAGCATCTTCGCAAACTCACCAAAGCATGGCATTGCGGCGATGTGACTGCCTTGTCTGTCGTCGGCAAGAAGACGAGGATTTGAAAATGATTTGCGTGTGCAACAGCGCTTAATCATCCGAGCGTGCCAGACGCGAGCAATTGGATTCTATGAGACCATGTGTACTAACTGTTCACACTCTGCTTGTTCCAAGGGTAGGAAGGTCAAAGAGGGGTGACGAATCTCACAACCTTTGGACACTTCGCATTGCGCTCTTTTAATTAATAATTTCATTTTACTACTTGGAGAATTGGCTTTCAAGTGATGCGTTCGATGTCAGACTTCAATCAGCGATCGTTCAAGTTGCCGTTCGTTAGTCATGTCTGCAACGAGCCAACTGTTGGGCGTGGCTGCAGCTGTGGGTGATCCACTTCACCAGTTCCTCTCATTTGGCAATCATGTGCGTAGGTTATAATGGGAGAAGGTCAAATGCCAATTAGTCATAGCTCTAGTTGTTGGCCAATCAGTAGATCAGTAACCATCCTACCAACATAGACAATGCCACCAAAATTAAGAACCTCAGAAGCAGTTGCAAACGTTTACTTTATTTAAAATTAGTTTACTCTCCACTGATTAACTAACCGTCTAAGAGGAACATGACCAAAATGATCTTGCATTTAGCGAGGATCGTCACATGCTCAAAGTGAGGTGGAGGAAGATACCGCCGATGAGCCTGATTCTTGCACGAATGACATTTTATTTCAAACAAGTGCGCATTCTTGCACACCTACAACAGTTGACTTGCTGAAGGAGTAGGGGAAAAGAAGGAGGATTGAGCGTCAGTTGAGCTGACTAGGATGCCACCCTGAGTTCAGTGAGAAGATTGTGTGCTTCGGACTTCAGCAGCCTCTCAATGTACTTCGATTAAGGTTATTAACTACAAAAATCTTAAGCGCCACATGCAAAGAATTCGCATTACTCTTTGTGGATTGTGCAAGATTTCACTTGGGTTTGAAAGACAATGACATTCAAGCGAGGATCAAACGCATCGGTGTGGAAAAAACAAAGGCTGGCTCGGGAGGCTTAGAGCAGTTGTGGGAACACAATACGCATGAAGTCTCACCACCTCACATTGGTGGTTAAAGCCTGACGTCTCCTCAGCACTGATAAGTAGCCTCAGTGTATGCGTCAAGTAGAGGGAGGAGAGTAAGAAGTCGATGCTGGGTTTTTCTCGAGAAATAGCTCCAACCCATCACCTCAGCCATATACCTCGCACAGATGGTGATGCCGCATTCGCATCCTGGTTAAGGCTGCTATAACACAAACTCTTTACGTGGTTATGGAGTTCCCTTAGGTCAAGGCAGCACTAACCACTGAGATGTGAAGAGAAGCACAGTTATGCACGGCAGCTCGGGCATCATTGGCATCTCTAGCTGCTACGGCCATAGTCATAAGCACTCGCCTCCATCTGCTAGACTGAACGACTGAAGTAATTACGGCTTATGCGCTTCATATAGGCTTGACTTAGTAGTCCTCAATGGTGGACGAGAAGTGTTCGGCGAACACCATTCTTGCTGCGGAACCGTCATCATCTGCCCTCGAGAGAGAAAAGTGCTCTCATAACACTCATCACTCTGCCTCGTTCATCAATCATCAAAGATGTGTTAAAGCTGAGTCTGCGACACATTTCGATGGTTTTGTTGGTTTCTGTAATTGGATCTGTGCATTCTCCTTCCCTCATTTTTGCATAGCTTTTATTTCCTTAGAAAGAGTAGAGTGCGATCCGCCAGGAAGTACTCTTATTTGAGGTGAAGGCTGATGATGACAGTTCTAAAGCCAGAGATGTGTTCTTTGAACGCTTCTTAGTCAAGCATGAATAATACAAGTATGGCGACGTGATGAAGCTGCTTCAGAAATGTCAACGTTATTGAATTATGTGGTGGCTAATCTGGCCTTTGAAGTCGCATGTGCCTGCGTCTCTTCTTCCTCGTAGCAGCACTAATCACAGAGACAGTGGTGATTCAGCAACAGTACCTGTCCTTTCCCGAACGTGCTTAATCCTCCTCATCCCACCTCGTCATCAATGTCTTCAGTGATGGAGATTGATACCCACCCTGATACACACCTTCGCAATTATGGCGGTGCATCGCTGCTGACACTGCAGCAGCATCGAACTTCGTGGGAGTCACGTCTCAGCCAATTAGGATTGAGACGGTTTACAAGGAACATCTGCAATCGTGGTGGACCTCTTGCCATTTTAGCACCAAATGGTGGTCCAATCACTAAACAAGTGACGTTTGCACAACTCGCCTGCTTTGACAGACAGGTGTGTGTTGCTCGCTAACAAAGACGTTTGACTTAGACTCGTCAATTTATCTGGACTATTAACGTTTTTCTGCAATGTGGGAGCGATTCGGGAGCTTGCAGCCTCGGGAACTTTCAGGCCTGGCTCGAAATCGCTCTTGCAACCATCTAGTGAAATCTAACGTCTTATGTCGCTGCATTCACTTCTCGCATGAGTGATATCTACAGAGATGCTTCTTCGACCCAAGCGAGTCCTTGCAATTGTCATGGTCTTAGGGGTCAACCAGGGGCAGGATAGACAGAAAAGAACAAGTAAGCCGGAATCTTTCGGTCTCTTGTCTGTTGAGAGTCCTATGTGGCACCCGTTTTAACAAAGGGCACCAATCGCAGCACTTGACAGAGAACACTCCAAATAATGCACCGAAGACTCTCTGGTTGGTTTCTGCTCAGGTCGTGACAAGAGGGGATCGCAAAGCGCGGGGTCAGTTTGGCGTTAATCTCTCCTCCTTGACCTTCACATCCTTGAAACGAGTAGAGTGGGATTAAATAGACCGCATAATCTCATATTATTCATTCACTCGCTTCGAGAACGCTCGTGATTCAATCTCAAATCCTCGTCTTCTCGTCGACGACAGACTAGGCAGCTACATCGCTGCAAGGTTCATGCTTTGGTGACATGGTGATGACGCTGTTGGAAAGCGAATCGGTCTGCGCAGCCTTCTTCTGCACGTACTGGGGACTTGCATTGGTTGACTGCTGTCTCAATGCTGTGAATCTAGATCCATTTTGACAGCATAGGTATTACTGACGATTCAAATTAACTTCAATGCTGTTTTTTCTTTCCTTTTTCTGATTCTTGGTTGCTCATGCTCCTTACCTTCTAGCCCCTTTCACTCTGGCATAGTGGTGTGTTCAAATAAAGTTTTGGTTACACAAAGTGCTAATTTTATTACCCTTTTTGGGAAGTAGCGGGTAAAGGCGAATGGGATAAGTGATGGCGTTTTGGGTGCGTAGGTGAGTAAGTGTAAAGGAAGCGATAGTCGTCTGTTGGAGGTGGTCGGGATCGATGGAACGAGGAGGGGAATGAGAGGGTGAGTGGGCCCGAACATAGCCTCCCGAGTACTTTATAGCATCGACCACATCAGCATCTCTGGATCTGTTGGCTGTGATTGGCGTGTTGCCGCATAGGGAATCAGCACTGCACGAGCAATTCATTGCAGACTTAAGTGGTTTCGGTTTACGCCGACGATTCCTTTGGTGCGATGCACCCGACTCAGTTAAACTCCGAACACTACAGCGTGGATGGAAGCTGTTACACTGATGCCTCCCATTTTCACACCACACCCGCGATTGATGCACTGTCACAATGGTGACAGTGACACGTAAAATTGACTAGTAATGGAGAATGCCGCCTACCTTAAGAAGGAGGGAATGAAAGCCAAATTTGTTGCAGCATGTCATAAAATTGACCACTGAAAGCTTCTACCAAACAACAAAACCCAAAGCGTAATGAAAGCATCAACTTTGCTTTTCTTCACTAAACACAGCCTCTTTGCCAAATTGAAGTTTGCCGACAGCACGAAGAGTAGAAAGGTCTAAAGAAAATCCATATTCCTAACGTCTATCCACCGCAGAACTTCGAGCTAGCAGAACAATCACATTTAATTTTTGTGGCAGCGCGCAGAGAATGTTGAGAAAGGTTGCCAAGCAGGAGGAACAATGCGCCATCGTCATTTCACCGAAGGGATCGGTGACCGAAGGAATAACATCTCGCAGTGTCTCCTGAGCCGCCCAAATCGAGAGGTAGGCCTATTCAAATAAATGACTACTGCAATACCTTTGTCAGCAGTCAGTACCTTCTGCTCAAATTCGCTCTGGACGAGAATTGGCTGCCACAAAACTTGAACGTGGCCATTATTCAGCTAGTCCAAAATTCTAAGATTGGTGGGGATTACCGAGCTGCCGGTGGACCACAACCTGGCGATGAGACTATGCCTAGTAAGCAAACACAAAATTCATATTTTCATATTGCGCCTTGAGTTTTTTGGGATGGAAGCAGCTTTAGTGGTCGATTTACTTTCCTCGTTCATGAAAGTGATGCCGCTTCTCTCCTCTATTCCACCCAATATCCTCCATTGCCCTTGTAACTAAATGTGATTTCACATCCACTTATATGCCTTAAGAATCACAGCCATGAGTCATGAGCCGTGTTTATTTTTTATTCTTTTGAGCCTGATTTGTTTCAATCGCATCTGCGAAGTGAAACCAGTAACCAACAGTCACACCGGTCAAGGGCGGCAGCAGACGAGAGTGTAGTTGGGCAACTACAGCAGAGCACGAACTTTACGCGCAACGTCTGTGAGCGTGCCTGTCTAACAACAGCGTCGAATTGCCTGATGGAACACTTGGACCACCGTGTTCTCAACGACCCCATCATTAGCGGGGACGGACATCTAGCCACTTTGTCAGATCGACACGTTGGCATTATATATGCTTGACTAATTAATCCTTAAAGATAAAAGAAAAGCGTTCAACGAACACGTCTCTGCTTACCAAACCGTCGTCATCCACCTTCTTTACCGATAAATAATGCTCTTTGTCTGCTCTCACCCTTGACCAGGTGTTGATCGCATTCACGAAAGATACATATCTTCACACAATACTCTTGAGCATTTTGAGTTGGTATTTCTCGGTGGCAGTGCCTGCACGTCCCAATGAAGGTAGACGCAGTGGCACAGTTGTCTGCTTTGTAATTACTTCCTGATTTGGACATCAATCACATCGACATTTGCTCCATTCAGTGGAACGTCGCCTGGCATTTTACCTCCTCGTGGTAGCTGGCATGATTTGAAGGCCAAAACAATGAGTCTTGCAGCTGTTGAGGAGCGGATTGTATTCAATCCACAATTTTAATGTTAGTAAGGAAAAATAAACCTTAGTGCATCAGCAGCTCTACACTTTCATTCTTATGAACACGAGACGACGCGCTCTCCGCCGTCTCATTCTTCTCTTTCTCCCTCATTCTCTTTAGTCTCCTTCTCCAGTTTCTACTACTGCACGAAAACCGATACGACGTCTTCTCGTCTGCTTCCTCACTTTCTCATTCACCTTGGTAATACGCCCTCTGCTCAACTATTCCCATCCTGTCCTTGTTCACTGTAACCATCTGGTCCTCGCTGTTACGAGCAGTCAAACCATCCACCTGGCTAACAGTCCTGATGAGACCCATCCCCTGGCACTGTAGGAGGTCAGCAGCTATTCCGCACCACCTACTCTATCAGGGGCGCTTGGACAGACCATCACATCAAATTGTTGATAGTGTCCATTACAATCTAATAGTTGGGCGTGACTGCGGCTTCTAATTGATAATCGCATTACCTGCTTTACTTGGCTATCCAATGAGCACATTAGGCTCTCAACAACCCACTAGCCAGTCAGCCGCCTCTGTGTGTTTACTTTATAGGCGGAAGTGGGTTCGCTCCTCGCATTCCAATGGATCTCACTCCCTCTGGAGTGTCTTTCCAAGGCCACTACGAGGACAAAATCTGTGTACATGGTCTTGTAGGTCTTTGACGTTAGCGTAGCCCCAAATGCAGAAACATCGTTGGCATCTCCAGCTAAAAAAGCCGGATTACTTTAAGTTCTCTTCTTCCACATTTCCACATGAGCCCTTCGGGTGCTAGGACCTATGCTAGGTTGTGTGACACTATTCACCCGAGTGGTAGAGCCCCACCACAACTCCCAAAACTGTGTTTGGTGTCAAACTACAACGACTCGAGACTGTTATGGTAGGAGTAGTGTAGATTGCCCGTGTCCTACCACCTACGATAACTTACAGATCCTGAGATGCTGATGTGGTCCTCGCTAGAAAGTACTTTAAAGGCCGTGTCCACACCCACTCACTGTTTCCTCCTCACACTTATTCGACTAATTTTCATCGTCTCTTACAGATTTTGAAAGATAGTTTTGCCTTTTTTCTGGTCTACTTTAGCCCACACACATTCGATTTTCACCTGTGCAACCAAACTCGCTAATCACCCTTCCCCTCACTGTACTAAATGATACCAAAGTAACATACGTGCTTCTCTGCACCGAATAAAGGACCTTTCAACACAACTTCTGCATAGCATCGGCCTCATGACATGGCGCCAGCAATCCACATAACAAGTAAAGCCACGGTCTCAACTCACACCGTTCCAGTTTGTGCAACTAATGCGCGTGCCTTTAGTATACTTCACGAGAACGATTTACTGGCTGACGAGGTCCAGATCCCTCCCACACAACACCTCTTAATCGACAGCCAGTGTGATGATTATTACGTCGCCGTCCACTATGCAGTGTCCTTCAGACAACGCGACTGCCACAGTCTCGAAGAATGAGAGCTGAATGTTCACTTTGTTTATCGTCACGTGGCGTGATTGGCGGGTCTTCTTTGTCCTCCTCTGCGAGTCCACTGTACTGGCTTTGGTTAAGCAGGCGTTGACGCGCTTCCATGGGCAGCCATACACCTCTCCTCTTAAGGCAGGCATGGAAAGGGAGCGATTTGTCAGCCTTACAGTCCATTTTGGGGCAGCAATGCATGTAGTAACACATGAAGTGTTGCTTGAGGTTGGCGTAGTCCAGCGCCATTTCTCCATGGACTTGTTGGAGGTGTCTGACATCGATGACTTCTCTGCCAGAGAGTCATACCGTCTTCGCCTCAAAGATTTATCAGCCGGTCAAATAGCACTTTAGATGATCCGCTGGCTTACTGATCATGTAGGAGAGCAAACTCGTCTGCGCGACGTCTCTTTGTGCCTGCCAGTCATTCACTCAGCACAGCAGACAAGTTTACTCACTTAGTCACCTGCAAGTGCGAACCACCCTTGACTGGAGTAGCTGGATTATGGGATGTGGGCTGCAACAAGATCAATAAGTCCCTTGCTCACGCCAGCGCGCTTTATATGGCACACGTTTTGTCCCGACTTTATTAAAAACGGGAAAGTACAGAAACACTTAGAAGATGCTTCAAGTACTGTAGCTCATCAGGGGTAGTGACTTTGGCACTGAACGATTCCCATCTTTAAGAAGTCTAGCTCCCACTCTCCTTCTTTATTTACTTACCCGCTCCCCCAATCTTGTAGTACCCTAACAAGTCCCTACCAATTCATTCCTCCACATAGATACTCAATTCTTTCAAATAAAACCCATGCTCACAGCTACCATTTGCGAATTCAAATGAGCTACTCATCTTCTCCAACACATTTAGCTATCCATCTGTCTCGTTAACCGGCCCTGTCAAATAAAGGGAAGACAGGAGCAATAACTCACAGCAGTGCACTCTCCTATGTGGCCAACAAAGGAAAAGAACTCATAGAAACTATCAATACGATTTAATACTGCCCCCTTTATACTTCTTGTCGGGCTTGTTGCGCTGACTGATGCAGCATTGCTTTGTTACATTTGTTGTACCGAAGCCATCAATGCGTCTGCACTCGATTAGGCCACGTTGATCGCACCTTCCACCACTCGTTTGCCTACATACGAACAAGCATTAACACACTTTAGTGCTAAGCAGGCGACTTCTCACGCGGCAGTTTGTGCACGGCTTTCCCGTGTCCTCCAGCAGGCGGAAGTTAGGGACGCACACACACTACTGAAATGGCGCAAGTAGCAATAAACACATGGACAGATTCCTTCTATGGTTAACAACCGTTTTATTCACGTAGGTGTTTCTAATACACTTCACCACGACTTCATTATGACCAATGGTCGTGTGGCAGCCAAGCACTAGTATGCTAGGATAATCAATCTTGTGATGGAATTTTCTGGATAAAGAGGAGGGAGAGGAAGGTAACTCATCAGGGCACCCGTATCAATGGTAATGCTGGAAGCAGTGAGACAACAAAACGTAAAGCCTTAAATGGGATTGTTGACAACAGTTCGACGCTGCCACCGTTTTTGAGACTGTCGTTAGACAGACACGCAGACAGGCATTGTGTGTAAAGCTCATGCTGTGCTGCAGCTGCCCCACCACGCTCTCGACTGCTGCTACCCTTGACTGCTGCAACTGATGGTCACTGATTTCACCTAGTGAATGTGATTAACCAAATCAAGCCCAGAAGATAAAAAAAACCGCATACAGCTCATGACTCATTACTGTGACTCTTGAGAAAAAGGGATGACGCATCACGATTAATTACAACGGCAATGGGAAGCATTGAGTGCAGTAAGAGGGAGAAGCGCTACCACTTTAATGAACGAAAAATGAAGAGCTCTTCATGTGAGCTAAAATTTGTGCGAAGGCCAGTAGAGATAAAAAATAGAAATCAGTAGGTAAAATCAGCTACTTAAATATATCAGTAGCAGCACATGCTATCCTTAATTCAAGGAACACGTTTTCAGATCAGTGGTTAGATAATGTTTATAAAATTCAAAAGCCTATCAGAAAATAGACCACCTCAAGCTGCCACAGACAAACGCTAAGCATAATATAACCATCAATCTTGTTTTTCCTTACTAGGCATAGCCTCATCGTCAGGTTGAAGTCCAACGGCAGCACACAAAGCATAAATGTCTAACTACGATCCACATTGTGCACGTCCATCCACCTCAGAACTTCAATCTAGCTATAATGGCTACATTCACCTTCCGCTACAGCCAATTCTTGCTCAGAGAACGCACGCTGAGAATGTCGAGGAAATTATTAAGCGGAAAATACGAAGTGCCATCGTCCTTTCACCTGGCGGATCAGTGGTCGGAGAAATACAATTTTGCACTGTCTTCTGCACCCTTTAGCCAAGATACAAACCTATTTAAATAAATTATTATTACATAACATTTTCCAGCAGTCAGTACCTCCTAGCACTGACCTTCATCTTTCGTCACAGTGGAGCGAAATACTCACATCAATGCCGATTTTTAGGTACGCCAGATCTTCATTCAAAGGCATCTTCGTCTTCTCTGCTTCACTTTTGCGTTTCTCATGGGCTGCAATCTCGTCCGTATTCGTTGTCGCCTCTAGAGAATTCGGCAGGAAGAGAATTGTCTCCATTCGTTCCTTGTCTTGAACCTGTTGAGGAGAGGGCGGTACATAGGTTGTTGAATCCAGAGTACAATGTTAAAAGCGATCGAGTGGGTGGTTGAGAGGATTAGTGGACGGGATGGTTCGTTGGAGTAGGTAGGGCGAGAGAATGTGGTAGATGAAGGGCATTATGCCCACGACCGGTAGACACACAATTTGGTGGATGGAGAAAGGAATGGGGAATAAAGGGTCTACATAAACGCAAAGATAAGCAGGCCGAAGAGTGCATCGTAAAGGGTTGGTTTATTTGGTGAGTACATGAATGCAGTCCAGGTGGATGAGTGAAGAGGCAAGGAAGTAAAGCTTTGAACAGACTGTAGAAGGGATGCATGACAAGGCAGGTGAATTAATGCATAGACGATGAAGTCTTATTCGTAAAAAACTCAAGACATGCAGGCGGAGCAAGAGATGAATGAACCTTCCCAGTCAAGCCACATTGAATACGGTCCTCCACAGCAAAAGCGAGCAAGTGCAGGAAGGAAGGAGTGCCAACCGTCGACTTTTCATCCATCTCACGTTCCACTAGGTTAAAGAGGTGGAAAGGGGACTCTTGCACATCCTGCTGCTGCTTGCTCGCAAAATCCGCATTCGTACGACCCATGAGGTGACAAAACATGCGTGGACAGATGCCTGTAGTCAAGCAGAATGAATTTGAAATGAGTGAATAAACCATCAGTTCAGGTTAGATTGAATAGATAGAGAGTGCATGAACTGATAAATAATTCTAGGACGAATGGATGGATAGAGAAGCTCACCTGGTCGTTTGAACACCACCTCTCCTCCAATCATTTTACAAATCACTATGACTGGAAACCAGTAGACGCCAAAGCATAGCGCCTGACCCAACTTGCTCATCAGCAAGCCAAAAGACTCTACAGCAGCGATAACACTTCCATTGCGTGCTATCGCACCCATCACCGACTCCACGAAGTTGGAAAAGGCGAAGACATAGTGACTGCGGAAGACCTCTGTCGCGAAGAGAACCCGCCCAGAGAGATGGTCAACTATCGGACGGGCGACACAGAATGATAAGCAAAACAGGGATCGTAACATGGCTAAACACTAAATGATGGAAAAAGGAATGAATCGAGGAGCTCAAATGTTAACTCGATACTTTCGTCACCTATATAGCCGAGTTAATATAGCACGTGTTGCCGAGATTAACTCAACCGGTCAGACTTGGCTCATAAAGCGGTGTGAGAGTGCGATCAGCCTCCTCAAGAGTCAACCACTCTCCCAGTCGCTCTTTCGCCTTAAATTCCACCTCCATCACAGTGCGATCGGTCTTGTGCTGATTCTGCATGTCAATGCCAAAGGGAGCAAGATGCTGCTCCAACAGTAAGTCAGACACCATGTTTTTCTTCGTGTACGGGAAGACTTCAGCGGCCCGCAATCAAGAAAAGTCGGTCAAGTACGTCTACCACCTATCTGTCCATTGATTGGCATCGCTACACCCATTCCTCTAACCAACCAGTCATTAGCCTTGATCTACCGAATCCACCCAATCATCAATTCGAAAATCGCCTCGGTTACTCAATTAGGGGTCCACTGCTGAGCTTTTCAACTATTCTTCCACTCATTGCCTCTGCGTTTACTGGTGGTAATGTTGGCGCCGTCGCTGGTGCTCTCGAAGAGTCAAGAGTAGTTCGCAGGCATTCAGTGGATTGACCTGCGGTCTCGATGGCAAACGCTCCAAATTCAGCTCAGGTTTATCAGAGGAGAGGTGAGAGGGAGAAGGAGGCAGTAGTTGGCGACAGAAAGAAAACAGTTGAATGAGAAATCATTTTAATCAAAGCCATTGATTACGCAGAACGCACTGCAGTTCCTCAAATGCAGCATCACCCTTCCCTCAAAAGTCATGGAGAAGGAAACAACTTCAACAATCCCAAAGTCTCCACTTAACCCGCATTGTTCACTCCATCACCGCCTTGGCTCCAAATCGACTTTCCTATACTCACTAACAACATCACCCTCCACCACAGTAGAAACTCTCGCATTCCAACTCCTCCAATCAACCCATTTCAGCGTCATGCGTGCGCATGCACAATTCATTGGAGGAGTGAACTGCTGAGTGCAAAACCACTCAAAGAAAAGAGATTTCTATCAATTGGTCAATGGACTGCGCCGCTGTGCCTTTGGAAAGCAAACACATATCAATGCTTGCCAACATCGCCATTGTTACTAGTTTTCGCCCCATCAAACCCTCCATCCACCATCAGTTCACTCATTCAGCAAATCCCCTCCAACCTCCCCTCCAACACGCCTGACTCATTGCCGAAGAAGACTGCCCCACAACCACCTCACTACTCCCAGTAGCATCCCCCCCAACTAATCCACCTTACATTCCTCATCCATCTACTCAACCTCACCACAACTCACATCCATTTCGGTTAAAGGGTTCGTGTTTAAGACTAGAATCGCTCACCAGAATAAAATTTCCCAGACACGAATTGAAATTATATTACCTTGTGAACTGTCGCCAAGTACGACCTGCCATCCAGAATTGTTGGATCCAACGACAGCCTAATCGAGTGCATGGATGCGAATGTAGAAGTGTCAAGAAAAATAGGACATCTACGCGACGAGTCGACGCAGCAGGTCCCTTCTACACTAGTGCGGTTGATGACGCCGCAGAAGGAGTCTCAGCCTCGGTCTCACCGGCGGTCGTGAAAGCGCAGTAGACCAAAGACATTGGACAAGGGAGAAATAACTCTTCACTGCACTCACACAATCAGAGGACAAGACAATGTGGGACGGCAGTACCTCACAGAGGAGAGTCACAAGGGCCGATGATTTACTTTAAAATGATAATCTCGAAGCTTACTTGACCAATCAACCACATTCGTACTCAGGGTGAGCCCAAAATGCCAACTACTTATAAGCACATGAGTAGAAAGGTGTAGCTGATGACTTACACCAGACGCAGACCATCTCGTAAGTCCGCTGCGAACCAAGTTTGTCTCCCGTAAGAGGTAAACGCGGACCAGACTTCGGCACACTTCCATTCAAGACTACAATGTCCGTAGCTGCCAACTACTACCATCGGGTCCAATTAGAGTCATGCGCAGACCCAAGATCGTGCTACTAAACAGCATTCAAGGCGCCAATGACTGTGGAACGTCCAGTCTTTCGAGCTGGTGTACGTATGCATACGCCACTTATCCGACGATGCTCGAAAGTGGACAAGTAATGCTCCTCTCAGTCACCTGCGTGTGGGCGTTTGAGCCAACGGTGCTAATGCGTTTAACGTTGCACTGTGGAAGCATGCATCGTCATCCACTAGAACCAGTCAGAGGAATGCATCTACTTTGCACTCCTGTCAGTGACTACATGGATGATGCACAACTAGCCTTCTGTAGAAGTAGCACTAGAGATCCGCGTGGTCCCAGCAAAACACACACAAGAAAGGCATTCTTTGCAGAATGTTTGTGAACATACGATAAATGATCGAAGTTAGGGACAACGCAACACTAACAGTCCCCATTCCTCCACAGGTTTTTGATAAGCTCTACAGTATTCAATGGCGGCGAGGTGTCTCTACCCCACTCCTCAATATCCAACACATTCTGCATATGCAAAAGGGAGGAAGGAAGGAGGGCGCCTTTACTGCTTTTAACAGTGGCAATAGTTTAGCTTTATCAATGGTAGCAGCAATAATAATAACTAAAGAAGGGAGCGGGAAGGGAAGGGCAGGGCAGGGAAGGGGAACAAGTTCACGTGTGGTGTTCTGCACAGACGGGAGGGCGCTCCCAACCACCTCTTCCAAACATCCTATTTCCCGACGACATCGGGCAGAGCACGGGCTGGCGCGTAAGTCGGTAAGCAGCGCCTCAAGACTGCCCATTGAAGCCATAGATCGTTGAGAGAGGATCCATCCCCGGCACTGCCGCCACTACCACCACCAACACCACCAATGACACTGCCGGCCGATACGGGAGCAAAATTAGTTCCAGCATTTGCCTCAATGTGTCCACGAGGCCACTCCGTGACACATTCATGCCGCTTGGCTCGCTACAAGTGCAAAAGACGCCATTTCCATCACTTCACACACACATCACTACTTTCCCATCTTCTTCCACTCTCTCATCCGCCCAACACCCAAAAGGGAGGCTCATTCCAACCAAAACTACGTCCTTACCACTACCATTTGTAAGTCCGCATAAACGAGCGCAAAATATTATTTCATGACTGACATTTCCATCCTACTACCTTCGCATTTTTCTAAACACTTTTTCTACAAGAAATCCAATTTAGAAAATCGAGGCTACAGCATTACTTAAGCACTGGCTGTAATCAGAGCCACCTTAGTCACACACTCGGATGGAGCCAAATCAGACACATTTTCATACTTCTGTCAGAAAATTTGTTCCCTTCACTGCCATAGTCACAGCTTCCTCGAAAGTACCAGACCAGTCCCTGAAACAGTCTTCATCAGCGACTATGAAATATGCACATTTCAAAGCATCGTCCCTTACTACTGCGAAGGACCTATTCAATCGCTGTGAACAACACCTAATCGCCACACTTCCTCTTCCAACGACTTTTGAGGCGAAGGCGACAGTCTTTCAAAAGTGTCTACCGATCCGCCCTTTCTAGTGCCAAGTTAGGCTTTCGCATTAGTGAGGAACCAGCGTTCTCTCCCTCATTACAATTGGTAAGGTTAACATTTACACCCTTAGATGCGTTTAAGCCTTTCCAACCATTAGCTCAACCGCAAATACTGACTACTGCCAGCACTTTGAGGCTGCAAAATACATTTCCATCTTTTCCTCCAACACTTTCTACCTTTCAAGATACAAGAAACCTGACAACCCCGATAGTAATTAGTCGAGGTGAGGTCGGAAACCACCTAAGCATTCTACCCCAGATGCTCCCCACACCGTCCTTTTCAACTCCTTTTCCATCCATTCTCACTCCTCAGACTGAGTAGCAATAGTAGTCGGAGTAGCACGACAGCCGCTCCCCCTCCCCTAACGGCTCGCGCCCAGCACACCCAACAGTGGAGACCTACTCACTTACTTACCTCCTCTGAGATGATGCACCACTACTCATCACCTATACAGTCAGCAACAAATTAACCCCCACCCTCCCACAGCAAAAACGTTCCCGTACCTCCGGAAGCAAAATATGCCGCAGATGCCACCACCAAGCTCCACCCATAGCGCTTTCATTCGTCGTCGTCGTCGTCGTCGTAAGAGAATGTCTCCTTCACTCTTTCACACACCCACGGCACAGCTCCCCAAGCCTTTCCCTTCCTTCGCCGCCACCCAGCCACCCATGCCCGCGAAGACAAAGAGACGGAGACAATAATAGTAATAGTAGGCCGTGTCGCCCATGCCGACAGCCGCATCGCACAACCTAGACAGAGACGCCACCGCCGTCACCTTCACCGCCACCGCGAATCACTCCAACATCTTGCATTGCCTACCATTCCACACACTCATCACATGTTACTTCACCATCACAACCATCAGGGTAAGTTTGTAGCATCTAAAAAGAAAAAAAACCAAGCAATGGAAAGACCGATGTGTGAGGCTCCAATGCGCTGCAAAGCTAACATCCACAAGCATAACTACTGGTAGGGAAACAAGAAACAGACAACTCAACAAGCAAACACTTAAGACTGCTACAAAGTACAGTCTGCGTGGTGATGCCAAAGCTTCCCACCCATGCCGTCAAAGCTGAGCATCCTACCATTAAGTCATCACCGAGGCCCTCTACACAACATGTTTCACAGCAAGAATCACATCAACACAAAAAACAACCCTCGTCCTGCCCCCCTCCCCCCTCCCGCCCACTCCGCCATCCATATGTGCTCCAACAACACCCATATCACAGTAATGAAAATAGCGCAGATAAACAGGTAAAGGAGAACAGCACTCTCCCACCAACCATATGAACGCACTTTGATTCCATTGCTGCGCACAAAAAGAGACGGCAACAACTCATTAAGCACGATCCAATCTTACCTGAGAAATATGTGAAGTGATAGCGAAGGCAAGACTCGCACTCATTACTGCTGCAGTCTCTTCTTCTTCAGTGTATTCTAGCACGAAAACGAGCCAAAAAATGCATAATAAGATTTATAAATAATGGTGAATACTTACTAGCAAAAAATAATAATGATTAATTGCCACGTCCTTAGCAACGCTAGCACCCCTCCCAGCATAAATCTATCGCCATTAGAAAGTAAACAAATTACAAATTGCCAAAACAATCTTAACTTATCGCTCGAGGTGTCATACAGCGAGAAGTGCACGTGAGCAGGCATCGCAGTTGGAAAACAAAACGACCTAACAGCCACATTATGAGACTTTTGCGTTTACTTTACCAAAGTTACAGGTCCCTTCATCAAATTGGACCTCGTTCATCAAAACTCATTCTTACTAAAATAACAAACCGCTTAAAAACAGCCAAAGCGATCGTACTTAATCCAAAGAAGTGTTTTGTAGTAACAAAATCAACGCAATCAGGCAGTGCAAGTGGAAAACAAAAAGTTGTGACAGCAACTGCAGCTATTTCTGAAACGGTTTGTCTAACAAATACTGACAAATGAAGCAAAAGCATATATCTATAGGCACTCATAAAGTGGGTGCTTAATCGCAAGAAACCACCAAGCAAGTAATTGCCAAGCACTTCGTAAGATTTTAACACCTCTCCACAAAATCACGCCCATTGCTCAAATTCAAACGTCAGTAAAAAACAAACAACCTCATGAACCGCAAAAGCAGTCTAAATTTATATCTATACAGCGAAACATGCACGTCAGGGGACCTTGCAGTTGAAAAGTAGCCGTCAACATTCACATTAAGAGGCCTTTGCATCTACTCTAACAAGTATGTGTATAAAGGGAACAAGTCGGCATTTAAAGTACCTCAGACTAACTAGCTAACTAAAAGTAATAAACAGTTACTTACTGCTTACTGGGTTCTCAACTTTTGGCAGCGCATGAAGCCCCATTAACCCAGAAAAACTAGCCCCGAAAACACACACAAACTACGCAAGCCGCGCAAAAACCTCGCCAATCAGTTCAAAGTTCGCCTGATGAAACAAACGAGCTTTATATTTTTATGTGTTTTTAATGCGACCATAATTACTACAAATACCAGCAGTTACGACTGCCGCGTATAATTCGAGTAGCAAACATACTAATGACGATTTACAAAGCGCACAAAATGGGAACAACGTTAATATTTACATATTAGTAATATAGATGCATAATATTGATATTGTAAGGTTTGCCAACAAATCGTAAAAGCGGTTTAAACATCAGTGAGCAGTGGCATTTTGTTAACTAGTTGTACAATTCATGCCGCTTTAAACACGTGTTTTATAACAAAGTTCATATTCAAAACCAATAGACGAGTTGCTCAATTAACGCAATGGACTGACCCTACCCACTGTAGCGTCCCGAGGCTCCCTTAAGGCAAAAGAAGGCAAAGTGGCAGGGTAGAATGCATATATTCACCGAACAGAGGGAAATAGGCTGCTGGCATGGCCCGGAGGCCAGCCCACGCAGCTAGGGCAGTACGGCCACCCCCTGTGATCCTGACAGAAACCGGCAGGTCTAACAAAGTACTAAACCCACATTGATTTGCAGGTGTCGATCACCTTCACGAAAGATGAGCACTTGTACGAAATCCGCCTAACATCTTGTTGGTTGATGGGGTGTAAGCTACGTTTTCAGATGGCAGTTTTCGGTTACGATGCCTGCACATCCCACGACACGTAGACGCAGTGGCACAGTAGCTAACTTCGTAATTACTTCCTGATTTGAGCCCCAACCACATTGACAGTTGTTCCATTTAGTAAAGCGCTACCCGACCTTCTACCTTGTGTGGTAGCTGTCATGGCATGACTTGTAATTGTCTGAACTTACCTGACCTGCCAGTAACCCCAATGCAATTGTGAAAACGGGTTCGATTCTGCTGGGATAGTTGATCATGATTGTAGCGTCCCGAGGCTCCCTTAAGGCAAAAGAAGACAAAGTGGCAGGATAGAATATATATATTCACCGGACAGAGGGAAAACGGCTGCTGGCGTGGCCCAGAGGCCAGCCCACGCAGCTAGGGCAATATGGCCACCTCTGTGACCTTGACAGAAACCGGCAGTTCTAACAAACAAAGTACTACAATGATAGAGGTGGGAGCGCTCGACAATTTAACAGGATTTTTTTTGTGTGGAATAATGCAAACTTTTTGATTCTTTCTGTGAGGAGACATGAGAAGGCTAAAAGAGTATGAGGCATGTTTACTGAGTCACGGGTAATGTTAGGGCTAAGAATCGCATCCTCAAACTCCCACTCTTGTGAGTTTGTCAATGCGGTCCCTCATCTCTCTCCTCCCCCATCTCCTCCTCCTCCTCCGCCTAATAATCCCACTTCCAAATCAGCTCCTTATTGTAGGATCCGAAGGCTCCCTTAAAGGCAAAAGAAGGCAAAATATCAGGATAGAATGCATATATTCAACAGACAGAGGAAAATGAGTTGCTGGAACGCCTTTCACCGATGACTGTATCATCTCACACTTTATTTTTGACTTCTTGTTCCTTCTCTCCTTTTATTGAATGAGATTTGACTATTCGTAGACTTGCGTGTTACAATGCTCTGTTGACATTATCTCCTGTAGATCGCATTATGCACCACTTCACAGACTGCATCTTGTAGCGATCTTTGAATCTTTCTTTCCAAGTATTTCTTTTCTTATTCGCATTTGTGTGTGGCGCGTTTGGCATTTATGCGTTTGCTTCTGCACTTGTACTTGTTGTCCTTTTTAGATCCTACGAATGTAGTGTGGTGGTGAAGCAGACCTCGAAGAATCTGTGGATTGGTGGACGGTGCAATATTGCCGAGTCAGCCGCGGAGGACTGCCATTCGTCCTGTAATGTGAACCTCGACAGGTACGATACCCGTATGGTTGACAACGGCGTGGCGGTGTGGTGGGTGTCACTTTTGTGTCACAGGCATAAGGTGACGGCGTGAGCGCATGCTGGGGAGACGAGATGAGTGTGAGAATGGCGTTGAACCGTTAGGCAAGCTTATTGTCCTGTTGGGAAAGGGTGGTGAATTGCGCTTGTGATTGTGTTGATGTTAGTGTATAAAATGATGGGTAGTGACTCAAAGCTAGGCGTAGTTTGGGTCTTTTCTGCGAATTGGACTTTGTTTAGATTTGTGGTTAAAAGTGTACGTTATCCATCATACTGTTTGCTTACTTTTCATTGTAAACAAATGCAGTGTTATGCTGTTTGCCGCATTGCTTATGTGTGAAACGCGGGGCGTAATTGTTGATAGTGGCGTGTGCCTTTTTGTGTGTTCGGGTGTGCTGAGGTTAGGTTATGTTAGTGAATGCGATTTACGGAAGGGAATGGGACAAGCTGTAGTTGTTCAAGAAGAGCACTTGTTCGCATTCATTCGCTATGTTGTGCAGTTGTGAGAGAGCTTGCTATGAGCTGTTGTGGTGGTGTGTTGGATGGTGGGTTATTTGGTTGGGGAAGGACTGAGGCTAATGATGTCTGAGCTGTTGAAGAATGAGGAGAACGCACGAAGCACGTGGCGGCTTAACTTGGTACTAAAGACGTTGTGGGCTGAAAGTGCGGAAGGAATGGATTCGTTGCGTGAAGGATAAGGCGATTGACATGAAGGTATTGGTGAGCAGCGCTAGGCGTTGAGTTTGTCCTCGAAATTGGCACTTTGCACACGAGACTTGTGAGTACAGTCTTCGTGTGTTGAGGTAGTAAGGCGATCATGGATGGTGGGTGGTGATGATGCAAATGAGCAAGCTTGTTGGGGAACAATTGCTCCACTGTCGTCACTGTCCACGACGCTGGCTATGGGAGGCTTATCAACGTCATGGCAGTTTGATGAGGCTGTCATCGGTTGCATGCATCGTTGTCGACGGTGGCAGTGGTGAACGGTATTGGTGTGACTTAGTATTGGGATGTGATATGGCTGCGGAAGGAACTGAGAATGGTCAATTGCCGCAATTCCTACTTGCTGCCATGGATTTATATGTATATGCAGTTTATCTCATGAGTAAATGGTGCGTTTGATTGTGAAAAAGTGTTGCAGTGAGAGGGATTAATGTGTAGAAGAGAAAATGTTTAATGACTTCATAACCACTTGCTTGTGTTTGTTTTTGATCGCATCGTGTGGGGATTTGTTCGTGAGTGTGTGTTGTTGAAGGGCGATGTGGTAGCTGACGGTGCTGAGTGAGTGTACTGTCGCCACGTAGGGCAAGGGGGTTGGGCTTGCCGTCGCGAGCTTGCGATGCGCCAGTAGGTTGGAGACTAGTGGTTATGTGGAGGCTTAATTGCTGTGTGGCTGTGGCGGTCTTGGAAGTCCAACGTCATTGGCAGGAGGTGGACTTTGTTTTTGCTTTTAGGTCAGTACTTGGTCTAGCAGCCGCGAAGGCGTGGGATGGTGAGCACATTTGGTGCATGTCCTACGGAATACGATTCCATAATGGGGAATGAGGAATAAGAAGGTGGAGAAAGATGCGATTGCAGACGCAGCACAATGATGAGGGGCAGCACTGAGGAGGACGGCGTGGAAAAGAGGAGACGAGAGGTGTGTAATGCGTTGGTGGTTTGTTGTTTGCATACTTACTGGTCAGATGCCCCACCGTTGTGCCTTCGTCGAGTCGTTGGAATGTGGAATGGACATGTGATGTGCAGACATAGAGCTGCTTTGGCTATTGATGTGTGGTACTGCTAAAAGTGAGTTATTTGATCTCACAATTATTATCTGACATCTTGCATTGGCCCAGTGAAGCGAACTCATATCCTGGCTACTGACGGCAGGGTGGAAAGGATGGCGTGGAAACGATTTTGTGAATGAGTCTACTCACCCATTATCAGACCTGTTTGCATTCGTTATCAAACCGTAGCCGTTATGTTGCGGTGTGGGAGGGACCACTCTTGCGAATCGTTGCGTGCGAAAGATAGTGCGTCCTGGTCATTGCTAAGATATGGTTCAGCCACTCCTTTGTGTTTATACTCATTCAATAGCTGGCCGATCGCTCTATTTCAACTAGTCGTTGCACAGTTTTGGCGGCCTTATGCAAGGTGTGAAGCATTAGGATATCATGGCAGCCGATGTTAGAAGGAGAGGCAATGCGAGATGTGAGGTGCAAAGAGCACTTCGGAAATGTGTATGCCCATTAAATTGCTGCATTACTGGATGTCTGTCGCATAGTAGGTAAGCTGGATCGCTGACAACCCTGTTCACTCATTTCTCACTAGAATTGACATTGTTGACCAGTATTTTAATGTGGTGGCGCCTCTCACACCCACCCACTCAGTCCATAAATGTTCGTCTTATTGCTATCCATCCCATCCTGCTCACATAGAAGGCGAAAAGAAGGTAGATCAAATGCAGATAAATGCAATCTCTGTCACTGCAAACATTGGTAATGGTGGTGGGATGATGCGGACTGTGCCCGTTCAGAGAAATACCAGTGCTGTTGCTGCACCGCCGCTGTCTCTGTTACTAGTGCATTTGATCGTCTTTCAAGCCCAAGCGAAGTCTTGTAGTCCCCACAAGATTCATATGCATTCTCTGTACGTCGCATTTGGATTCTTGTAGTTATGGACCGTCGGTGACGGGAGGTCACTAAAAGGAATCGGAAGGATGCTGTTACTCGAAACACATAACCCTACCGCTGAACGCAGAGTCGCTCGATTCCCTCTCTATCTACTACGCCAGCAAGTCAAGTGTTTTGAGTGTGCGAGAATGCGCATTCGTTTGAAATAAGATGTCACTCATGCAATGATCCAACGTTTAAAACTGCGCCTAAAATTTATAATTTTGGTAGTTTTGTCTGCATCGGCAGCAGTATTGTTGACACCTTACTGTGGGAAGGATAATGCATGGTTAGGTCATTTGGCTGGTTTGGTGGTTTTTCGACAACTAAAACGATTGCCGATTGAATTCTGACCTTCTACCTTTACTTCATTACCCTACGTGGCTAGCTGGCTGACTGGTAGTCAGATCAGCTGCAGGCACAGTCTCGTGACTACCGATTTAGACTGCTGATCCGCAAGCCAATGGAGGAGGTGAAAATGTCCTCACGCCAAGGTCGTCAACATTGACAACGCAAAGACCACAGGTGTGGGGTGACTAGGTGATTTTCAAAATAATGACAACGCCTTTAGTGCGGATTTGGACGGCACCACGCAATTAGTGATGCAGCTGGCTGGCTGGCCATCCTGCAGACTTGGTTGGCCAGCCACACAGAACCGTTTGTTAGAGCCAAAACCTGCAAATAACTGCTAGTCTACGTGTCGAGTGCCTAGTCCGTCAGTTGAGAATAGCTTGCAGCCCAGCCAACTCAAACATGATTTGACTCCCAGCAGAAGCCAATCAGAAGGGTTAGCAAACTCTGCTTAGAGTAATCTCTTCAATTCGTTGTTCAGAGCAAACTACTTAGGTTCTACGGGTGGCGTCAGTTGAGGTATTGTTTAAACAGACACGCAGGCAAAAGCTAGAACGCTCATCCCTGACAAGCAGTGGAAAAAAGAAACAGGTTTATTTGTTCTCCTCTCATGTGTTTAAGTGGATAGTCCTCCTGGGTGCACAAATTGCGGCCTGAGTACATCGATCTTGTCACGGAACCATCGTCATCCACCTTCGAACAAAATGTGTGCCAACTGACTAAACACGACCTTTCGCCACCCAACTCGGTTCTTTCTATCACCGCAAAATGCCCCTACCTGCTCTGCTCTCACTTGTCCCAAGAGCGTTAATTGTAAGAAGGAAAAGAGAAAAACTTAAGTTGAGCTTGAACGAAGGACCTCAGTTTCGGGGTGCGCACCCCTGCATAACAGGTAGCAAGTTGTGCAAGCAACTTCTGTTTCGTGACTAGTCCGTCAATCAAGTGACGTTGACATCACTTAGAAATGGTTCCGATCCACGTTCGCAGAAGAAGGGCCTCCAGACGGAGTTAATCTGCTCCTTTGCATGCAACTTCCAACTGCATTGTCAGCAGTGGTGCGGCACCATATTCACGAGGTTCGCAGCAAGTTTCCTGTTTATCTTTCCTTCCCTCCTTGGAATTTATACCTTCGTAACGTTTAAGATGAGTGCAGGTGGAAGACGGCTTGCACTACTAGTGGCATAATAATATGATGGTAGTTGTCACGCTTTTTCATTCGTCGCAGTCGCTAGGGTCAAAGAAACACCCCCCACACTAGCATAATTGTCCCTCAAAGACAGGTGACCACAGTTCCTTACCAAGATCCATGCTCTCTAAAACTTCTCGCTTAGCATTGAAAACTGCTTTATCGAGCTTATATATTGCAAGTGTGTCAACATACCGAAGCACCTAGAGATCCACCATCATCGGTGGATGAGGCGGTGGTTAATCTGGACGACAAGTTCAGTGATGCGGTGCGTGTGTCTGCATTCCATCTCCTCACATCAGCACCAACAATCACTGAGGCAACGACGATGCAGGTGGAGCTGCCTTGGTGACAATCTCGACAGCGATGTGAGCTCGTATCCGAGCCCGTCGCCCAAGTGACCTTAATCGCCGTCGCCTTTGGCAGCATAATTTAGTCAGAGGCTTGAATAATTGCCGAATTCGCTTGAACAACCGCTGTTCCTTACCCTGCTTCTCTACTCAAGCGCCTCTGTCGTGCAAGCACTGTCGAAGATATCATTCAATCGGGAATTGAGTGCATGGCCATGTGACGAGGAATGACTGAGAGGACGGTAGTGCATTTAGCAGAGAGAAACCTCGTTGCTATGCAGTGTCTACTGCAGCGGCGAGGGCAAATAGAGCAGAATGTAGAAGTCGACTTGGCCCTTCTGTCTAAAGAGGCTGATGATGCTGTCAACTCAGCTACTCCTTCTCCTTCTACCCTCCATGCACAGACGTGCCGTCCATCTGTGTCCAAGACACGAAGAATCCTAAGGATCGAAGCCAAGTGATCTCGAGTAGAATATCAAGCAATGTTTGTCCTCAAGATAGTTCCACCCTTGCCAAACCCCTCTGCATCCATCCAACCTCTCTAGTCGATGGATTTAATTACAGAATGGTTGGCATCACCAGCAGTGTTTCCCAGACGTATGAAGCCCCGTAAAATGACACATTTGTGAAGAACTCAAAACTTAACAATTCTTTGATCCATGTGGTGTGTAACCTGATAAATGTAGAGGTAACAGAGAACCACAAGCTCTTTTCTGTTTGCATTTTCTTGCATATGAGTGAAGAGCACTGGAATTCTGCAGTGGGTTTAAACTACACGTCGGAGTCATCGATGTATCTTGTGTGGTGTGGAGACCCTGCCACTGCTGCAGTGCTAGTGATGGAGGTGAAGGCGTCTTGCTTGTTAGCTCTCGTCTGTCAAGAGTTCTGTGTTGAAATGATATCGTAGCAGGCGCAGTACGCACGGGCTTAGATAAATGAATTTAAATAAAGTTGGAGGGTTGCTCTGAGCAACCGATGGAGCCCTCCTGTAATCAGTGGGTGCTAGAAAGTGATTTGGTTAATGATTGGCTGAAATAGGATGCGAGCTAGGCAGCCGTCTGGCTCTTAAACGATACATTGGAAGTGCGGTAAGCTACTCATTCGTGAGTTAGTAGCTCCGCGTTAAATAGCGATGTCTCCTGAACCACAAGATTTAGCCAGACAGGCGTCAGTAAGCGAGAAGTTTGGCCGATCTCTCATGATTACCTAATCAAACTGTAAGTCAACTTGTCAACGAGCGAGCCACGAGCAATGTGGCAGTAACTAAATTCCACATTTCAGCCACATTAAAGGGTCTGCATGGGGTGACCAGCAGTTGGCTCAAATGTTGTTTAGAGCAATCCCCTCAATTTATTCAAACAATGCACTAACACACTCTTAGGGGCAAATGCTGTTCGCGTTTTAGTTCTCACTGTCACAATGAGGACATATTCTCCTTCCTTGAGGTTAGGGTAGCACTTACCACAGAGACGTGGAGGGGAGCACAGTTGTAGACGTCTATCGGGTGTCTTTGGCACCTCTAGCTGCGACGGTCATAGTTACAAGCCAGATGCTGATGCTGCTGCTGATGGTGGTGGTAGTGGTGGCTAGAAGGAGGAGGAGGAGGAGGAGGAGGAGGAGGATTGTGGATTCTCGGACGTCGAGTATTGTTCGGAGATCATATGTCTGTCTGAATCGCAGTCAGAGTGACTGAGAGTAGCGTCGTTGTTGACTCCGCTGTCATCGCATTGCCTGTTTCAGTTTGCTGGCATAATTGAAGTTAATATGGTAGGCTGAATCGCCCTCTTTGGCCAAAGGCATTCAGCAGATGCAATTTTCTCATGCAAAAGCATCATCACTCACCTTTGAGAGAGGAGTGTTCTCTGTCAAACGAGCACATACCTCATCACTTTACCCTATTTGTTGCATTAACAGCGGAAATTGTCCTCTACCTGGTATTCCTCTTTTCTTTCCAAGGGAAATGAAGGCCTAGAAGGGAGAGACAAGTGCTGAACTAATTGCACACCTTTCCGAACGCATCAGTGTAATGCTGTCATTGTATCTAGAAATTGCACAGGATAAAGCACTCAGCTTTGTCTGGAGGCTGCCCGTTCATCAATTGAGAAGGGGTCTGTTCAAAAGTGACTTCAGCTATGTGTGATATCATAAATCATAGCTTTCATTGTACTGGATGATTTTTTAGTAACGGAGCAGAAGATGCTTGAATTGTCGCAGTGTTTTTAGTTGTGTTTAACTCGTAGTTCCTCTCTGTTACGCCATGTTCACAACCCATTCATTGCTTAACCAGATCCTTATAAGAACAAGATAATGGTATTGAAAGATCCAAATTTATCGGTCTGATGGGGTCCGCTCTGTTCTACTAAGGCCAATGCGTAATGATGGTGGTCGTCCGTTGAGGTGGCGAGAGAGTGCTGTTGCAGCAATGGATCACTTGCAAAAATTTATTGTCCTCAAAGTAATAAACGAGGTTGATCAATTTCATCAAAGCTATTGGTTAAACATTGAAGTCAACCTAGGGCGAGCTACCATTCCAATGATTGATGAGAAGCATTTGGCAGTCTCACCTACCTCTACCCAAACGGCCTCCCAAGTCAACTGCAAACACCTTCAAAGGGCTCTTTTGCACATACGCCCTTGGCGTCACTGATTTGTGTTGATGACACTCTAGACCCTTTTTAACTTGACATAGTTCCAAGTAATCATTGCTTTTTTGATAAATATATCATCATCATACACACGCCACATGCTTATGGATTTTATCAACATTAGTAGATAAGCAGCCTTCAGGCGGAGCGATCTGTTCCTCTGCATATGATTTCTGGCTGCAATGTCAGTAGCGGTGTACCAACAAGTCCGCAATTGACTGCACTAGGTTCAGCGTTCACCTCTCCCTACTTAGTGTCGGTTGACCCTAATGATGAGGTACAGCTCCTACAATGACGCATCATCTTTCCCAGGTTGACAGCTTTGAGGCATCGCAAGACGTCAAGTGCATTGCACTAGGCTTCTCTTGATGACAAGACGCCCTCCAAGACAAGCATATAAAAAAAAGGCTTGAGAGTGGTCGATGTCTTACTCACCACAAGCCAAGTTAAGATGCCGAGTGACTGATGGAAAAGTTTCTGGTCTTACATTCGGCTGTACAATGAGGACTTCATTGTCGTGTGAAGGATAATTGCACCCAACTTCCTTGCTACCCGTCAAACAGCTGAGGTTCATCTTGGGCCAGCTTATGCCTAGACGCGTTTGGGCACTAGCAAAGGATGAATTGTAGGCGAAAGTGGTACGCAGGCTAGTGGTGATTGTAGTTGCAGAATGTGCATTGGCAGTCGAGCGGAACAGACACTTACTAGGCAAACAGAGAAATCCCAATAGTCCTCTTTGGAGGAATAGTTGGTGACACGCTTAGCCCGTTCTCCCCTTTTCCTACTAACTGACCTGCTACTTATTGTTCTGCTGCGAAAGGTTAGTGAATTTGCGCTGATGATTGCGTCAAGGCTGAAAAAAATGGAAGTAGGGAGGAGAGCTGTGTTACAAAAGTGCTCTCCGATGTGGACTATGCATTCACCGAGGATGCAAGCAGGCAGCGCAGCTTTGTGTTTGGAGGGCACCCATGGAAGACTGGGTGCAGTGCGTGGGTACCATGCGAGGGCGAAAAGACGAGCAACTGGTAACTCGGCAAGCACTCTTCCATGGAACAATGCGTCAAACAACTTGAATGCGATTATAAGTCCAATTTTATTTGGGATGATAAGGTTTTGTCGGTGTAAGCTGGCTAAATACGGTAGGCACGTTTCTTATTTCTTCCATCCAACTCAAAAGCTTTGCAGTAATAAAGTTCCTTGCTTAATGCCAAAGCATCAACAAGACTGACGCCCTGTCAAGCCATTAAGGATCCTCGAATGAAGTATCGCATGCCACTGCCTTTCCGTCATTCGCCTTCTCCATCTCCTTCCACTGTTTATTCGCCCGCTTTGCCACCTCGCCCATACAATGGCGTCGAGAGAATTCACCGGTATAATCCCACTGTTGCTTACCACCCAGAATGGAGAAAGTGGTGAATCAAGGCTTTTTCTCTTGCGTTTAAATAGATCATAAGCCTATCAGGAATAATATATAAAGTCTTAATAGCATTTATTTGACGTTGTGGTATGATAATTTGTACAATAGGCATAACAGAACTGATTGGATTGGATTGGAGTGAGAAGCCATAATGACAATTCAACTGACGTCTTACTAAATGTCATTCCATGTCAACTGCACTTGGAAGAACGATCCGAACACCTCCAAAAGGCTACTTTCTCGTGTATTGGCTTGTTTGGCGTGTTCGCCGAACGCTTTTCGTCTAACACTGATGAATACTCAGCCAAGCATATGCATAACGAATATGCCGACATAACAGGACGACTGGCGATCCGTCCCCACTAATGAATGATGCAATAGCTGATTCTCACCACCAACGAAGGAAATGGACACCTACTTGGAAAAGATGGACGTCGAACCTACCACACACCATGACAGATATGTTGATACACTGCTGCTGACTTTGCAGCTAGAATGTGAACAGGAAGGAGTAGCCTCACTCTGTCGTTCACATTCTAGCTGTAAAGTCAGCATCAGTGTACCAATTGATTATTATTTCCCCAAAACGAGTTGACCAAATACAGGTCGGTGTCCATCTCCTTCAATGGCGACCCAGTAAAAGGAACAGGGTGGCAAAGATCAACTATGTCATCATTCAGCAGTGGGGACGGAGCTCCACACGCTCTGTTATGTCGGCATATTCGCTATATATAGGCTTGGCTGAGTATTCATCAGTGCTAGACGAAAAGCGTTCGGCGAACACGCTTTTCACTACGGAAGCGTCGTCATCCTCCTGCAAGGGGGAACTGGACTCTCTAAAGCAGCATAACCCTCATCACTCTTCATTCGGCCCTGCTCATTGCATCACCAGCAATGAGAAGTGCTCGCCACTTGCTCTCACCCTACTCGTTTCAAGGTAACGAAAGTCAAGAAGGAAGAGAGTAGCGAGGAATCGGCGTCATATTAAAGTGAATTGATCGGAGAACGAAAGTAAATGATGGACCACAATCCAGCTACTTTAGTCACGAGTAGCGCACAGCTGCCTTCCATGCAGACCAACGAGCAAGTTCATTTTTGATAAACTGGGTGAATGAAAGGTAGACGGAGAGTGGCATCGCGCCGATGAGTTTGCTGTGCAACGTTGTTATGCCACCGAAATGCCAAAAGTGCCAAATGTCTAACCCATTAATCGCGGGAGCTGAAGATGATATGACTTCATCGCAGAGAAACCGTCTAGTGCCGATAACTCCAACGAACCTACGGAGAGGTGGTGCTCACCCATGCCAATCTCAAGCATCTCTTCATGTAGTCTAATGCCCACCAAACGTGCTTCACTCAACCAAGATGACTATTTATCCCAAAAAATGCATGATGTAAAAGAATCAATGCAAAGACGCGGCTACAGGACCATCAACGTTGGTGGGTTATGCGGTGGTCAATCTGGTCGTACAAGTTGACAGGCTGGTGTGTGTGCCTGCATCTTCGGCTAATTAGAGCGGCACCTATTACAGGGATAAAGCGATACAGCGATGACACTAGTCCCTCTCTAATCGCGCTTAGCTTTCATCACGCTACCCCGTTTATCACTTAACCGATGATGGAGAAAGTCGCCTACATGCACGCACTCCATCGCCCTCATGCTCATCTGTTGGCGCAGTGCTGCTGACTTTGCAGCCAAGGATTCCACACACAGTAACAGCTCGCTCTGCCTAAAAGCTATTCCTTTGCCACTGTGGCGTCCGTAAGGCGATGTTCCAGTCAAAAAGAAGCAGTGCCTGCACAACCTGCTTGCTTGAAAATCGCTAAAATAAAGATGCAGATCTGTGGCCATTGATGATTGATGCGGTGGTCAATCCGACTAGTAACTAATAGCTCTTGACCTTTAAGTGGTTGTCAGTAGACTTGGGATTCGTTGGAAATGCAGACATTCCCAACGTCTCGACTCTCTAGATTCTATCAATGCCTTGGCCATCCTCCTTCTGGTAGGTGTCTCTCTAATACAAACGCAGATGGCATCCGTGCCCCACCTCACAACAATGAAGACGCTAATAAGCCGTTTCTACCTCCTCTTACGTCATCGAAGAGTGTTTGAAGTATACTGAGTCTTGATTAGCACGACGTTATTATCGATGAACCTGACAGGATGCGAAGAAACTGCGTCACTATTCTTAGTTCACGTCTGCCAACAATCCTGTATTTCGTCCGTGTGTCTGATTTAGTAATGTTTTATTGGGCGGTCCGCACATTGCACAAATGCATTGTCCAAATATATTAAATGCATTATTCTGAGTGGCCAGGGGGCGAAATAGGTGGTGCTTGAGTTGACTAGGATGCCAGCTTGCTAAACACTGGCTAGCTGACAAACAGTCAAACTGGTATTCGCGCATTCCATGGTTGGTCAGCCATTTCTCTGACTGAGTAACTGGACCGGCTAATTCGCCCATTAGCCTTGAATCCGCGCGGGCGACTTGTCATTACTTCCCTCACTAGATAGATCGGCGTTCATTCAGAAAGAAATCACTGCGAGATGATTTCAATGACTACGGCATCACATTTAGCAACTGTATATTTTTGGAGGTCAGAAGTTATTTTATTAAATTTACAAGGACACTTTGGCAGGTTGGCGATGCAACGTACGTTCCACCTTTAAGAAAACTAAGTATTTGTAGTCACATCTTTTTATTTTTAAGCCAACTTTCATGATAAGTGTTATACCACTAGCTACTTCGTTCAAATAAACAAGGACTATCAAAATTGTATTGGGTCCCTGAGGAGAAACATTATCCTGTGACTGTGTGGTACCTGTGGCTAGGGAGCACTTGCGGACAAGGCCAACCATTATTCATCACTGCCACTTAGACGTGGCAGATGTGTTGCAGAGCTCGACGATCCACTCGAGCTCCTCAAATCCTCTGAGGAACATGAAAACTTTCCTTCTTGAAGTTGTGGACAATGCCAAAATTCGATCTATTTACTTGGTCCTTATCAGGAGGTACGAGGCGGCTACAAGACTAAGAGATGGGGTTACTGAGCTACAAATTAAATTAGAACCACGAAACGCAGTCCTACTCCTCCAACTGGACGAGCACCCTACTCTAGGCTCTAATCTCTCTCATCCTCTTCCTCATTCTGCTCCTAAACCAACACCTCTCATAATATTGTCGTAGCTATTTAGTCGCTTTGTTCCCTCACTCTTTTTATTGCACTAACCTTGGATATGATCCACAAGGATCATTAAATTATACTTACAATTCTCACTTCGCCTAGATCTCTTATGAAGCCTCACAGCATGGCGGCCACAGAAGATGTTCAACTCTCTGAACCGATATTAAGCACATTAAGTAACAAAAAAGTGGGCAATATTGCAAAGTTGGTGCATGTAAAATCACAAGGCTGTTTCCGTGGTTAGGAATCGACCTTCATTCCGCCCATCTCCCCTCTCACTTCGCCGCATCCTCTTGCATGTTTGCATGGTTCGAACGGAGTATCTGTCACGTCAATGCCTTCTTTCCACCTTTCATGCGTACAGTACCAGGTTAAAGGTAATGGCACAAGTATTTGGGGGTAGAGGAGATGGAGATGGCGTTTGTCGAGCCAAGAGATCGCGTGTGGGTCAGCTTAATCGACATCTACAATCCGAAAGCCGGAAGGTGAAACTCCTCGCAAATTCTCTCCCTAAAACACCCATCAGGACACGTCCGTCACCAGAAGCCTCAGTCGATTCGTCATTAAGATCTGCGCAGTGCAATGATCTCCATGCGCGTGTGGATAGTGCACCCAACATAGATAGGTAGGTAGGTGGACAAGAAGTCGGTGGTTCTTTAAACCATCCTGCCCGATTTTACCCCTCGTTGTACTTTGGATTTAACAACCTATGCCCAACATTTTTAATACAAGGAACAAAAGGAGACGATTTGCTGCCTGCCGAATTTGCTAGAGGCAATAACAAACAAGAACGAGGCTACTGTTCATAGGAATGGCAAGATGAAAGCAGAGAAGTTAAAGGCGTCTTTAAATGAGGAAGCGTTGTACCTAAATATCTGCACTGGTGTGAGTATTTAGCTCCACTGCAACAAACGAGTTAAGGTCAGTGCTGGAAGGAACCGACTGCTGACAAATGTTACACACTAGGTTTTGATTTGAACAGGTCTACACTGCGACTTATTCGGCGCAGGCGCAGTGCGAGACTTCATTTCTCAGGCTTTTAATCCGCTCAGTGAATGGACGACGACGCTTCGTTCCTGCCGCTTAGTCACCTTTCCCCACATCCAGAGCATGCAGATGATCAAATTCTCTCTGGGTCGGTTCTGGCTCCCATATAAGTTGAATGTGGCTAATTAGTTAGACCCAACTTCTCCTGCGGACGGACGCGCACAATGTGGATGGTGGTTAGACCTTTCTGCTCTGCGTGCTGCCTGTGGACTTTGGTTCTGCAAGGAGGTTGTGCTTAGCGTTTTTTTGGCAGCAGCTTTGTGGGGTCGGCTTTCTGATAGGCTATTAAACTTCATAAATATTATTTAAACCTGTATCTGGGAGTCTGCTGTTCGAATTGTGGATAGCACATGCTGCTAACAAGTAATTTAAGTAGCTGATGTCACTTGCTGATTCGCAAGCGAAAGCTGAGGCGGACTTAGCGATATCTCATGCCCTACAATGAGGACCAACTCCTAGGTGATTAAAAAGACTCTCGTACGCAAGTACTTAGTTAAATAAGGTGAAATTTATTTGTTTATATGTTTTGAGCTTCGTTTATGGCATCTGTGATGAGTGATTTTTCGCGTCCGTCCTCATACTAGTTTTTGAGTTAAAAGCAATCAATCTTGAATCAGGAAAAAACAGCTTACGATATTTTTGCAACTTATTGGTTGTTAGATATCTCAAAGAGCTCGTGTGATCTATATTTGCTAAAATACTTGTGTTAGCTGCTTTCATTTGCGACATACCTTTTCATTCCTCGTTTATCGAATTGGTGGTGCTTCTCTCTTCTACTCTACTAAACACCTTCCGTTACCCCTGTACTTAAATGTGAGACGATCCCTTCTATTTATCTTAAGAGTCGCAGCAATGTTTCATGTGAGCTCACATTATGTTACCTTACTGCTTCCAGCGTTACCGTTGATACGGGCGCTTTTGCCACTGCTTGAAATGAGTATTGGGGAGGATCTTGTAAGTTGCATTTCTTTCCCTACCCCTTATCTAGAACACCCTATCACAGGTCTAATGATCCTAAACTGGTATCGTTTCACTGCCGCGCCTCTTTGGCCATCATAAAGAACCTACGTGAAGGAAACGATTGTCAGCCATAAAAGGCATCTAAGATCTATGTGGTCTGGTGCTGCTTGCGTTATTTCAGTAGTGCATGTGCGTGCATCTAACGTCTGCCTACTGGAGGACACGAGAAAGCCGCGCACAAGCTGCCGCGTGAGAAGGCGCCTGCTCACCGCTAAAGTGCATTTATGCTTATCCGTATGTAGGCGAATCGAGCGCTGGAAGCATGTGACGACAATGTGAAGGCTGCAACCAACATGGCCTTTTCGAATCCAGCCGCACCAGACAGCGCAACATGCTTGACGAGAAGTACAAAGAAGACATAATCAAATAATGATTCCAGTTGCTATGAATCGGTTGCCTGTGCTGGCCTCATTGGAGAGTCTACTGCTGTGCGTTGCTGCTTCTATCCCCTTCTTATTTAAAACAGTCGGTTAACGAGGTAGTTGAGCAGCTGAACGGGTCGGAGCATAAAAGCTAACGAGTACTCAACAGAGGAATAAAATAATGGGGAGTAGTTAGTGCATCAAAGATCGGGGCAATAAGTGGGTGAGAGCTAGACTTACTAAAGAGGGGAATGTCTGAGTGCAGAATTTGCTACTCTCTTTCTCTTGTTGCGCCCTGTTTCTCACAGTCTAGCTACTTCAGTCACGAACCGCCCACACACATGTCTTCCCATGCAAGCAAACAAACGAACTGACTAAATGGTGAATAGGCGCAGAATCACGTCTTGTGGACAAAATCGTTATCCAACGTCATCATAAAGTCACCGAAGTGTCAAAAGTGCCATATGATTGGCTCATCGACCGTCAAGACGACGACATTACCCTGTTTCAGAGGAATTGTCCATGTCCGACAAATCAAACAAGCATACGTAGAGGTGTTGCACGTCTACGTCAACTTTAAACATTACACCATGATCTAGTACATCCTAACTTGACTTAAAATAAACTGGAAGGCCGAATATGCGCCACCCTCCCTCACCTGCCTTAAGGAACGCGCATGGCTGTCCATGGAGGAGTGACACATCCTACTTTACCAATGCAATTACGGTGAACTCGCGCAAGGCCCTAAAGATGATCCACTAATCACACCTCATGACGATAAAGTAAACATTCAGCTGTCATTTTCTGAAGGACTTTTTGCATTGGAAGGAGGTTTGATAATCACAGACCTCGGCAACCAGTGGTTCGGTTATCAAGAACACTGGAAGCATGCACATTATTTGCGCAAACTGAAATCTTGCAAGTTGTGACTGCGATTTTGTTTTGCATGTAGATTGTCAGTGCCTATCATGCTGCGAAGCCGATGCTGTGTGGAAGAGCTGTTGAATTATATGGAGGGCAATTAAACATCAGTTATTTTTGGGAAAGGGAGTGGTTATTTACAATTCTGGTTAATTACTTGCCAATCGAGTGTGTGCGGTGATAGTTAGTCAGAAGATGGGCAGCACTGGTCCTACAATTCGGAAAAAGATAGTCGGACGTGGTTGAATAAGTTTGGGAAGTGATCAGTAAGCAGGTCTGAGCACAGTAATGAGCAATGAGACGGAAAGACTACGGCTGTGCGAGTTGACTGCAATTGCACTGCTCCATGGACAGCCAGTTTCATCTTGGGGCAGGATGGGACGCACTAGCTCATAAAGTAATGTTTGAAGTCGGCATAGATATGTGACACCTCTCCGTTGGTTAGTTGGAGTTATCGGAAATCAATAATGTCCCAGCGACAGAGTCATGTCATCTTCGCCTCGACGATCGATGAGCCAGACATATAGCCCTTCCGACATTTTGGTGACTTGATGATGAGGTCAGACATCGAATGCATCTGCGAGACGTCTTTCCGTGTTTACTTGCATGGAAAGACAGGTGCGTGTGCGGCTCATGATTGGGCCAGTCAGACTGATCGTGGTGCGCTTTATGTGGCACACGTAGTTTTCCTTCTTTAGCAAAAGAGGGTAAATAGGCAGATGCTTAGAAGTTGCTTCAAATACTGCAGCTCATTAAGAGGAGCGTTTCTGGCATCCAGCCGCTCCCGTCTTTGAGAAGTCCAGCTCCCTCTGCCCTGCCTTCTTCTCCTCACTCATGCAATTTTGTGATGTCCTAATAAGTCCTTACCAATCAATTCTTGGAAATAAAAACCCATGTGCTTAGTTCCATTTTGAGCATTCAACAGTATTTGCATTCAAGGCACTCGTGCTTGTACACTGTAACACATCTTCCGCGTCTCAATAACAACGATAATTGATGGTTGTCATTGATCCTAAATGCTCCACACTTGGTTCATTTCAGTGACAGCTCTCTAGCCACGAGTACCACGGAGAATGACGATAACGTTTCCCTTCAGAGAACCAATACAGTTTTACTGTTTCCTGTTTATTTGCACCTAAATAGCGAATTGTGTAACAATTATCGCGAAACTTAATTTAAAAATGGAAAGATGTGCCCATAATGCTTAGTTTTATTCAAAGTGGGACATGAGTTGCATGACTAACCTGCTAAAGTGTCCATGTAAAACTTAACAGAATAACTTTTAAGCCTAGAATAATTGCGATTTCCGATTGTGCTAGTAAAGTCATTGGAATAATCTATCAGTGGTTTCTCATTTCTATTCGGTGTCTGCATGACCGAAACTGACGCTCCTTTCCAAGGCGGCCGCTTGTTTGTGCGATTGACATTTCTGCTGCCTCAGCGTCATTTCGTACATTGGTGGGCTTTGATAAAGAAGACGACCAAGTGTTCAAAGACGAGTGTGTACGTGTATGTGTTTTCTTTTGCTCATAACGAAACTGAACCTGTACCGACTGGCTTGGAACTTACCCATAAAAAACACTTAATTCTCTCTCTAGCTACCATGCCAGTATCAAGTAGTCTGAGAGGTGTGTCATCTGTTGCTTGACACTCATTTGACCACATTAACCGTTAGGCGCCTGCGTTAATATGCCACTGATATCCTTAAAACTTAAGTTAAGTCGACCAATTTAGGCAGAACTGTCATCTCTGCTGCAGTAGCTCTGACTATGGCACATCCATCTGACATGTTAAATGGGTCACAATAGTTGGTGAGGGTACGAGAAGCTACGTCTCAAGTTAATAAGCAATCCATTAAGTAGAGGAAGTAATGCCAAGTAGAGTAAGCAATTTCCTCCAGCATTCAAAGCATTCATGGAATCGGATTAAGGCTGAAGGAGAGGTTGCGCCCCACAGGAATTCCAGCAATGCTATCCTCTGCACTGCAAATTACTCCGGTCCACAACCTACTTAATGGCCAAATTGCTAGCCGTCAAACAACCTGAACCTTTCAGTGAGTGCAGGCAGCGAACGCTCTTCATAGGTGCTGCAATGAATGGAGCAGAGTGATGAGGGTTATGCTGGATTAGTGAGTACCCACCTCCCTCGAGGGCGGATGACAACGACTCCGTAGCGAGATGTGTCTTCGCCGAACGCCTCTCGCCTAGTTTTGGTATATCGTAAGTGTATCGATATGGCGAAGTAGTTGGAGAACCGTCTCAATTGGTGAATGATGCAGTGGTTAATCCTCATCATCCTTCTCCACTCATGATGCTGCCAATTAAAGTGGGTGACACCTACCTGCATTGATCTACTTCTTTTAAGGAAATGACGTCAAAGTAGATGGATAGGTTTGTGACACAATGAATGCGATAGTGCGGTGGGGGTGACGAAGATCCTAATAATGAGGCGAATCCTTGTAGCTGATTGCCTCAGACTTGGTGGATGTGAAGGTAATCGAGCGTGGGTTAGAACTCAACCGGAGATTTTAAAACTCTTGTTTATGTTTTGCATAGGTACTTTGTAACTAAAGCCTATGTCTTCGACCAAATTCAGTGATTTGACGCTGGCACACACGTGAGTTAAATGATTTGCCATCTGACTCGTTCACCTGACCAAGATGCTATCCAATCACCCAAAAGTCCTAATGAGACAAATCCCTTGGCACGGTAAGGTGTCAACAACTATGCTACCGTGTCTTTGATTTCTGAGATGAGTAAGGAGGCCAGCAGTCCGAAAGGTTGTTCATGTTTGTTGCGGCCGTGGCTCCCAGAAAACCGACTGCTCAGCGGTCTGGTTAATGAAAAGCTCATCACCTACCTCAGTCGGCTCCTTAAAACGTACCTGCAGACCTCCACAATCTGCTACCTAATAAGTCAGCTAGACTTGAACTTGAATAGCTATTGTCCATAATCCAGAACGACTGAATGGCCCATCAACTAACCGACAGCGTTGATCGGGCAATATCCCTTAGCTAAGCGCCGGCATGACGCCAAAAGATTATAGAAACGACTTGACTACTGCTAGAGGGAAATGATATTTGATGCCAACTGGCCCTAAATAAATTTTGGCAACTCGGCAGATGAGATGGAAGTTGATCCATTTATCTCTAAAACAACAACGTGAAAGCAGATTCTTGCCCTTAGCTAATGCATGTGGTGATTTGATCTTGCTGTCAGTCAAACCCGAAAAAAAATCAACGTGGTTCTCTTGTCAGCTCGTCCTGGAGGGTTCAAGTGATTCGCAAGAAGACTCAAACAAGAGCTTATTTGGGAGAAAAAGTGCCAGGCAAGGATAGAAGCGGCAGCAGCAGTGTCGGCGGCAGAAGAGAGAGGAAGGCAGGAGGGTAGGACAGGGCAGGGTAGGGGAGGGGAACAAGTTCACGTGTGGTATTCTGCACAGACGGGAGGGTACTTCCAACCACCTCTTCCAAACATCCTATGTCCTTGACAGCATCGAGCAGAGCATGGGCTGGCGGGTGAGTTGGTCGGTGAATGGGTGAGTGAGTCGGTAAACAGCGCCTCAAGACTGCCCTCCCTCCCTACTTGGCCAATCATTACGCCACCTTGTGCATCTGATGACGAGGAAAGGTAATGCGGAAGATCACCACCGGTGCTCAGTTGGAGTAGAGGCGAGACCGTGCAGACGACATCGACAGAAGCTGCCGTCGGCCTCAGTGGACCAGGACGCAACTAGCTTCGCAACGTCATCCCTTTCCCATCAACTCGCATTGATGGTGCTGTTTGCATGACAACTGCATCCAGTCGGCCTCAACTTGGTAAGGTCGACTCATCTGCAGCAGCTTTTCACACTAACTAATAGCATAATTGGGTCGTGTAAAAATAAACTTACCAAATCAAATGCTTTAAATGGTAGCGCCGCAGCAAATAATGCACATAAGAACTTGGTAGCCCTTTTGTCCATTCATAACAATGATTCAATGAGAGAAATCGCCATCACCGCACGAGGAGACGTTGAGCCAGCAGAAATGTCAGTCAAACCACCACGTCGTCACCTTAGAGCGAAGCATCAATTGTGGTCACAGAAACGACAATTAAAAGCAAGGAATGATTTGGGTGATAAGAGTAACGCATTAGAAAACATGACTAATTCAATTTTATGCTTGTATCAAAATTTACGAGACCGCATTAGTGGATTAGCAATGCCGCGCACAATGACAAATGCAACAATACATATTTTAGCGCAAATACTTTAAGCGCCGAAATTATACTTGACTGAGATTGTGATGCGCATACTTAGAGCTGCTTTTGCTACTAAAATGTGGTACTGCTAAAAGTGAGTTATTTGATCTCACAATTTTTATCTGACATCTTGCATTGGCCCAGTGAGGCGACCTCATATCCTGGCTACTCACGGTAGGGTGGAAAGGATGGCGTGGAAACGATTTTGTGAATGAGTCTACTCATCCATTATCAGACCTGTTTGCATTCGTTATCAAACCGTAGCCGTTGTTGCGGTGTGGGAGGGATTACTCTTGCGAATCGTTGAGTGCGAGAGAGTTTGTCCTGGTCATTGCTAAGCTATGGCTAAGCCACTCCTTTGTGTTTATGCTCATTCGATGGCTGGCCGATTGCTCTATTTCAACTTGTCATTGCACAAATTTGGCGGCCTTATGCAAGGTGTGAAGCATCAGAATATCATGGCAGCCGATGTTGAATCGAGAGGCAAGGGGAGATGCGAGGTGGAAAGAGCACTTCAGGTATGTGTATGCCCATCAAGTTGCCATATTACCGATTGCCTGTCGCATGGTAGGTAAGCTGGGTCGCTGACAACCCTGTTCACTCATTTCTCACTAAAGTTGACATTGTTGACCAATATTTTAATGTGGTGGAGCCTCTCACACCCACACAACCACCCAGTCCACCGATGCTCGTCTCATTACCATCCACCTCATCCAGCCCACATAGAAGGCAAAAAGAAGGTATTGCCATGACAAAACTCTGTTAGCACGATACAATCATGCTATGGGGTGTGGGAAAGAGGGATAGGGAGGAGGGGAGTAGAAACGAGGCGAATGATCCCTAACAACTTAAACAGCAGAAGATGCGCCATCTTCCTGCGCGTCTTCTTCTTACTCCGCGTTGGTGTTTTGGCCCTAAAATAATCAATGGAAGAAGAGAAGGGTGAGGATGCAAAATGAGGAGGATGAGAGTGTGTGAGTGCGGAGAGCTTACGGGGGTGTTGAGCATTCCACTCTCGCCACCAGCGCTCAGCTATAAGATGGAACAAAACCATGCCGATGTGGCTAATGCCTGTAAATTAGGTGGTCTAAAGTGAAAGCAACGCTAATGCTACTGCTAGCTGTCCAAACAATGAAAGCAAGACAGTTGAAGGACGTATGCTGAGTCTGCAAGTAATCATGGACTAAGTGATTGAGCACGAAAGCATGAAGTATGTCTTGATCCTGAGCCGCTATGTAACTCTTACAAAGTGACTTGACCAGTAGAAAGAGGAGGAGGAGGAGGGAAAGAAGGGAGTGAGACTTACTTGGGTCGGTGCCTGGACACACGGCCCCAATGGCCGGTGCAACCTCCTCGTCACGAAGGGGAGAGATTGCAAAACTGGTTGTCTCTCGGTCCACTGAGGCCGGTGGCAGCCTTTGTTGGCGGCGCCCACAGGGTCTAGCCTTAACACCAACTGAGCGCCGGTGGCGCTCCCCCGCCTCGCCTTCCCTTCTTGTCACATCTACAAGGCAGCAGATTTGTTAGCGAAACGGACACACTTACAGTTGACAAGGGTTCCAGCGATTCCAACAATTGCCCACATGTAGAACCATGTGAGTAGGTTCAGTGCACTACTCTAATCGAGCAATGCGAAACCCAGGTAGGCAAGTAAAAATACGGCGTAGAGCACTCCTCCTTCTGACAACATCGCAAGTGGGTCACGGAAATATGAACCTGGCGACGATGCGCCTGACAGCACATCGATTGTTGAATCGAAGACGACAATTTGAAATGCACGTAACAGCGTGTAATGAGTGGAGCAGACTGATCGCGAGTGACTGGAGATGTGAGGCTTCGTGGACAGTTGGGGCAAAGAGAGTCTTGACGACCATAGAGCTGCAGATAATGTAGACAGATTAAAGCAGAACCCGGTGATATATGATTTAGTGGGCAAATTACCTTTCTGGGTTTGGCTTTGCTGTGGTTGTGATGTGACACTTAAAAGCATAGGCTAAGGGACATTTTGGAAATAATGTCCAATGCGATTGCGACAAAGGCAGTGCAAAACAAAAAGACGATGCACTCATTAGTGCATATTGTAGGCTTAGAAGTAGAATTGTCAGGAGAAGGGAGGTGAGGGCCCGCATTGCCATACTGGCGAGAGTAGGAGTATGCAGATGCGATTTGTGGCTCAGGGCACCGCGCGTTTGCGTGATTAACATTTCTAACGGTATTAATTTGCTGGTATTGGTGCCAAAAGAAGACGATCAAGTTTTCAAAGATGAGTGTGTGTTTTCGGTTGCGGCCCGGATGATAAGAATGGGTTATTACTATGCTTGCGCACTTTCGTGGGAGTTGGTCCAGATTTTATCGATGAGTACGTCAGAAGAACCGGGAATTCCATATTTTTGCAGTACAGAATTGTCAACGTGCTCGAAGCCAAGGGTGGGCTAGCGTCCCATCCCAGTTACTGAGACTTCTCGTGTGTGGTTTAACCTGAGTCTTGCAACCATTTCCTGTGTTTTGTTGGCTAAATTCATTCATTCGTTGCTAACTTACTGTGGTGCTTGTCGGTATGCTCATATCCTAAGGATAAAATAGAGCCTGTCAAGCCTAAAAAGCTTGCCATGAGTGTACAGGGTGGCTTTGGACTTGGCCAGGACAGATACACGGTGAGGGAGAAGTGGTGTCTGCGCCGTTTTGCTGGTGGACACTCAGTGGCCGTTCCTTGTCCATCGAGGAATTCTGCGATCACCGATGTGTCACACTTGGAGGGTGTGGTGCTAGTACTTTCGCTACATTCGTGTCCTGCATCAATAGTCTTCAGCGTTGTGACTCGACCATTCTTGTGGCCGAACGCGCGCACGCTGCGGCTGCTTGGGCGGCTGCAAGTGCTTGTCCAGTTTCCAAATTTGCCCTCAATTTGGCGTAGCTTAACAACGGCGTTACCTTTCCATCTAGGTGAGTGGTTTTATATTCTCGGGTTCGACCTCTATTTTGATTGAATTCGCTACACTATGAAGAGGCTTGCACGCTTCTTCGCATTATCATTGTTTGGTTGTCACTTCCACTACCTGCCTGCATGATATGCATGCTGCATGTGGTCCTTGGCAGATTATGGGAAGTGCGGATGAACCAAGTTGCGTGTTGCAACTGGATTGATCGTGTTGACGCTATCCCTTCTCGACGGTGGAATGCAATAATTACTTTTACTTGGAGTTCGGAGCTAAGCTAAACGTTGGGAATCAGATAAACTGCGACTGAGTCATTTTTAAACTGACAGTTTATGTGCGTTAGAGAATGGAGAAGTGGTGATAGAAAATGGAAGGAATAGTGTCGTGCTAAAGATGTATGCATTATCCTGCCTGTACTCAGGTGTGCGATCCATTTGTCAAGTGCAGATATGAAGCGTTAGTCTCCGCATTGAAGATGGAAGGGCTTGTGGTCGTGTGCGAGGTACTTTTAATTTGTCTATGCATGTCGTTTTAGTGGCCTCAAATGTCACGAGTGCGACTTGATGAAGCACTTGTGAATGAACCTTACCGGCGAGACGAATTGCTGTGGTGGGAGGTTTTGGGACAGTTCAGTCGGCACCAATCACGCGATCGAACACTACGAGCGTACCAAGTACCCTCTGGCTGTGAAATGGGGTACAATTCACCGAGCGTAAGTTGGTGGTACTACATTGTAAATGGAGTCGTGTTTTTAGTTGCTCTCTGCGCCATGATTTTGCTATGTGCTGTTGGTGTCTTTTGGGTAGCTGAATGATGCCGCGAACAAAGCACTTCAAGGATGTGGAATTAAGCAAGTCAATGGTGAGACGCCGGAAGGATGTCGGTTGGGCGGAGATGGGTGGATGGTTCGATGCGTGAGTAAATGAATGGACGAGGGATTGTTATGCATTTGGACAAAAGAGCGAATTGGTTTGGAGTAGTTTAAGAACTGGACATATAGATTTCCACACATAAAAAGAAAGAGGCGAATAAAGTGTAAGGGTGGGAGTAATTGCTGACACATTTGTACGGGTTATGAGGAGGAGGAGGAGAAGGGATGAACTGTTGGATGGGTGTCGATGCGGTGGACACTTGGTTGTCTGGTTGGATAATTGCTAAATTAATGAGTGAACGTAGAGGTGATGAGCTCATGAGTGGATCCACAAGTGACTAACCAAGACGACATTCAAGTGGATGAATAAGTGGACTTGGTGGATCAAGGTGGATGACTACTTGGTCAGAGTTAGGAAGAACATGCCACTAGTGAGTGACGTAAGTGGCTAATTTGCGAAAATGCTTCATCCTCTACTGGCCTTCACATAAATTCTAGATAACTGGCAGACCTTCGCATTTCTCGTTTAGTGAAATGATGGCGCTTTTTCTTTTCCACTTTGCTCAATACCTTCCGCTGACATTGTAACTAAATGTGATACGACATCCCTTTATTTGCCTTAAGATTCACAGCGATAAATCATGTGCCGTATTTGGTTTTGAATCTTTTGAATCTGATTTGCTTTGATCGCATCTGCTAGGTGAAACCAGTGACCAACAGTGGCAACAGTGAAGGGCGGTAGCAGAGGAGAGTGTGGTGGGACTACTGCAGCAGGTCATGGACTTTACATGCAACGCCTATCCACGTGCCTGTCTAGCAGCAGTCTCGAACACGGGGCAACGTCGAACTAGCTGATGGGACACTTGGACGATTGTGCTCTCAACGATCCCATCTGTGGCATCATATCGTCTCCTCTTAGTGCTTCCAGCGTCACCGCTGATCCGGACACCCTTGCCACATTACTTGAAATGATTATTACGGAGGTTCTTGTGAGTTACTTTCCTCTCCCTCCTCTTTATGCAGAGAACTATATCAAAGGTCTGATGAACTTGGCATAATAGTGCTTCACTGCCATCATGAAGTCGTGGTGCGATGTGTTAGAAACACCTACGCGAAGGAAACGATTGTCAGCCATAGGAGGCATCAGATGTCCATGTGGTTTAGTGCTACTTTTGTTATTTCAGTAGTGCATGTGTGCGCTCCTAACGTCCGCCTACTGGAGGACACGAGAAAGCCGTGCACAAACTGCCGCGTGAGAAGGCGCCTGCTTGCCACTAAAGTGTGTATATGCTTATTCGTATGTAGGCGAAACGAGCGGTAGTAGCGTGTGACAACAATGTGGAAGGTGCGATCAACGTGGCCTAATCGAGTGCAGACGCATTGATGGCTTGGGTACAGCAGATGTAAGAAAGCAATGCTGCATCATTCAGCGCAACAAGCTTGACAAGAAGTACAAAGGAGGCTGTATTAAGTCTTGTTGATGTTTGCTACGAGTTCTTTTCCTTGGTTGGCTACGTAGGAGAGTGCACCGCTGTGAGTTTTGCTCGGTTAACAAAATGGTTAAGTAGCTAAACCGGATGGAGCATAAGTGAGGATCGAGTGCTTAAGAAAAGTAAAGATAAGTAGCTCAGATAATAGCTGAAAGCGGAGGTTTTATTTAAAAGAACTGAGTATCCATGTGGAGGAATGAATTGGCAGTGACTTGTTAGGGTACCACAAGATGGAGGTAGCGAGTGAGTAGATTACGAAGGGAAGTAAGAGCTAGACTTCTTAAAGATGGGAATCGTTAAGGGCAAAATTGCTACTCCTGATGAGCTGCAATACTTGCAGCACCTTCTAAGTATCCTACTACTTTTTCGTTTTTATATAAAGTCGGGACTCAACGTGTGCCATATAAAGCACATCGAGGTGAGCGAGGGAATTGGCGATCTCGTTGCGGCAAAGCTGACTCCCAAAATCCGCAAGAGACAATGGAATCTCAGTTGAATAAGTAAAAGAAGGAGGTAGCAAGTGCATGTGGATGTAGCCCCTCTAATACCTAAGCAAGGAGCACATCAGCATTTCAGGATCTGTCGATTGTTGCAGGTGGTGCGTAGTTAGGTAGGAAATGAAGAGGACACGAGCAATCCACCCGACTCCCAACATTACAACTTCGAGTGGTTGTGCTTTAACACGGAGGGCAGTTTCGTGAGTTGTGGTGGAGCTCTTCCACTCAAGTAAATGGAGCCACACAATCTAGCGTGTGTAGGCGCATCTGAAGGGCTACGCTAACGTCAAAGACCTACAAAACTGTGTGCACAGATTTTGTCCTCATAGTGGCCTTGGCGAGACACAGCTGGCAATGCCACTCCACCGGGAATGAGATCCACTGCCATGAGAGGAACGAACCCACTTCCGCTTACAAAGTAATCGTACCTAGACGACAGACTGGCTAGTGGATTGTTGGGAGCCACACAGTCAAGCCCAACTATTGGATCGTAATGGACGCTACCAACCATTAGAAGTGATGGTCTGTCTATGCACCACAGAGAACGTAGGTAGTGTGGAATAGCCGCTAACTGCCTACAGTACTAAGGGATGAGCCCCATCAGAGCTGTCGGTCAGGTGGATGGTTCGACTGCTCAGTCGCTCAACAACTTGCGCAACGACGAGGACCAGACTGTTACAGTGTACAAAGAAAGAGAAAAGTCAAACAGAAGGTGTATTACTAAGGTAAATGGGGAAATGAGGGAGCAGACGAGAAGACGTCGTGTCGGTTTGCATGCAGTAGTGGAAACTGGAGAAAAAGGTCGAGCAGGGTGTGTCGTCTCGTGTTCGTAAGCTTGCAAGTGTAGAGCTGCTAAGTCGCCGAGGTGCATTAACATGAAATTCGTGGGTTTAATATGATTAGCTGCTCAACGGCTACAAAACTCATTGTTTTAGCCTTCATTTCATGCCAGCTATCACAAGGAGGTAGAGGGCGTAGTGACATCCCACTGAATGGAACAACTGTCGATATGATTGATGTCCAAATCAGGTGGTAATTCCAAAGTTAGCAACTGTGGCACTACGTCCACGTACACCAGGATGTGCAGACATAGCAACCGAGAAGTGCCAACTCAAAATGTAGCAGAGCAATTTGTTAAAATGTGTATCTTTCGTAAAAGTAATGGACACATAGTCAAGGTTAGCATTATGAGTGTCGACTTCGGTTGGAGCGTCGTAGACCTTCTTCCCCTTTCTTTCACATACGTTCTTTGGGGACATCGAAGAGAGTTGTCAATGTAACAGCATCCACGCCCAACATATCGTAAATCGCTAATCACATGAGCAGCTCCACCTCCTTTTCTGTAATTGAAAAGCTTTGCACTTCCCAATTTGAGCAATACAATTGGCCTTATCGCTAAGGCCTACCTTCGAAGAATGGTTGCATTCCTCGAGTCCGCTGTCAACAGTAACTGTGTCCATTTCGCTAATAAATCTGCTGTCTTATAGTTGTGACAAGAGAGGAGTGTGAGGTGGGTAAGCACCACCGGCGCTCAGTTGGAGTTGAGGCGAGATCCTGTGGACACCACCAACCCTTCGTGTCACCGCAACCCCACCATGAGGTCTCTCTTGTTTCCTGCGCGCAAAGCAGTTGAACAATTACAGTCCATTGACAAACAGTTGCATCAGTCAAGGGAGATACAGTCAAGACACTTGTGCTGCAACAGCAGCAAAGCATGGGCTTTGCACACATTACTGCTTCTTCTACTGTATTCGTTCAAGTTCATTCTGCATTTAAGTGCGCATTCGATCACTTTCTGCAGTTGTAATAATAAGTACACACACTCCATCCACCTACACCACTGAACTAGTCGTGGCAAAGTTCATCGCCGCACAAGTAAGCGCTGAGTCGAAAGAAATGTCAATCAAACGAACTCGCGGCAATCACCTTGGCAAGCAGCGCCAGCTGTGCTCATGGAGACGACAAGTAAAAACGAGGTCCATGATTTGGATACGAAGCATAACACACTAGAAACGCATTTCACTCGATTCCTCCGATTGCAGTAAATTTCACGAAGCTGTATCAGTAGATCAGCAACATCAAATGAGACAATGCACAATTTAAGCGGAAATATTTTAATGTTCGGTTTGCAAATTTAACTGAGATTATTAAGTGTGTGCTTAGGAGTGTAGTTGTAGCGTCCCAAGGCTCCTTCGAAGACAAAAGAAGGCACAATGCTAGGGTAGAATGTATATGCATATATTCAACGGACAGAGAGAAATAGGCTACTGCCATGGCCCGGAGGCTAGCCCACGCAGCTAGGGCACTACGGCCACCTCTGTCACCTTGACCGAGACCGGTAGTTCCAACAAACAAAGTACTACAGTCGTGGCTAATGTAAAGAGGCACCAGCATAAATGAGTTGCTCTGTTACAAAATTTTCATTGCCATCTTGCATGGACTCAATGAAGCAAACTCGAATCTCGACTACTCACAGCGCGCTGAAAAGCATTTCGTGAAATTGACTTCGTCAGAATTGTTTGCATTCGTTGTTAGGCCGTAGCAGATGTGTTGCAGTGTAGAAAGGACTACTCTTGCTGATCGTTGCGTGCGGGAAGTGGTGGTGGTCTAAGGTGAAAATAACGCTAATGCTACTGCTAGCTGCCCAAACACTGAAAGCAAGTCAGCTGAATGACGTAAGCTGAGCCTACAAGTAATTATGGAACAAGTGATTGAGCACAAGAGCATGAAGTAAGCTAGAGACGCTGTGCAACTCCTACAAAGTGGCTTGACCAGTGCGAGGTGGAGGAGGAGTAGGGAGGAAAGAAGGGAGTGAGACTCACTTGGATCGGTGCCTAGACACACGGCCTCAGTGGCCGGTACAACCTCCTCGTCACGAAAGGGAGAGATTGCGAAACTGGTTGTCTCCCAGTCCACCGAGGCTGGTGGCAGCCTTGGTTTGTGGCGCCCACAGGGTCTAGCCTCAACTCCAACTGAGCGCCGGTGGCAACCCCCGCCTCGCCTTCCCTTTTTGTCACATCTGCAAGGCAGCAGAATTATTAGCAAAGTGGACACACTTACAGTTGACAAGGGTTCCAGCGATTCCAACGTAGTGACAACGTCCAACCACCGTCGCAAAGTCACCACACCCAATTCATCGATTCTTCCACGTGACGGACTGGACGTCGTTACCTGACTCCCCTCGCTTTCTTTCTCCGCGACGTTTCACCATCGTGATGAGAGCTGAGCTACAGTTTGTGCAATGCACTTCACTTTCCATCTACCGCCTTCTCGTGCATCCCGAATTCTCCCTCTGCTTCATTTGGCTCCTCCTCATTCTAATCTACGTATTTTGTTGGATCCATCAACGCAGGGAGTCTTCAATCTCTTCGGACAATCCTCCTCACTGTGAAGCTAGGGAATCAGTAAGGTTCAACACAGCAGATGTCTACTTGTGTAGGGGTGAGCTATGAAGTATTGCGTGATGTTAAACCCAGTGAAGCAGGCAGCAGATTTAGTGCTTAAGTCAAGTCAGGCCCCCCATACACTACACACGTAGTCACAGAGTGACCCGGTGTGGAAGCACTTCTCCCTCATGCCGTTTTGCTCGTACGACTCTAAAATGCTAACGTCTCAATGATGCTGCTCAGTTGGAAGTTCATTCTTCACTCAAACTGCTCCGTGTAGTGCACGTTCTTGCAATGGAAGGATGTTGCACATTGCACAGCCTAATTGTCACGGCCGTTGCGAGTACTCCACCTGTCTACCTATGTAGCTGTCCAACTGAGTGAGTAAATTCGGAACTAAGTAAAGAAGTAGCAGCGGAGAGTGGAGAAGGAAGTGAGACTGGTGTGGGCGGACGTGAGATAACGTGTGAGGAGGAGTGCACTTGTCATTGTAGATAATGGAGAAAGTTGGTACACAGAAGCGTGCATGCAGGAGGGGGAAGAGGAGGAAGGGATGAAGAGGACGATGAGCGGTTGAGTCCCATTGCTGGCCCCTTTTGTTACTGCAAAGGAGTAGGACAGTTTCGTAAGTATGGCCTTGCATTCCCACCTACTTTTCTCCATTCCCTCTTCCACTGCACACCATCCATGCTATGCTTGCCGCCAATTTTTTCCTTCTACTTCTACTACTACTACTACTGCTATATTTATCAAAGCGATAGCTTAACGAGTGGAGAGACTTTGTTGTTTCGTAATGCACGTAAATCAACTAGGATGGCGTCAGTGTGGTGGTGGCGGTGGTGGTGAGGATGCGATGACACGAGCTACATGCCTTCCGTTTGCACACCACTTAGTGGTTCCTCGATTCACTTGTTTGGCGATTGAACACACACATAACGACTGTGCCTATTTGGGCGTGATGAGCCACGTCGTTGATCTCGGGGATGTCAGAGGCGCTGTTATGATTTCGACACACCCTTTCGGTAAGAACCAGTCAGCTTTGAATGCATGCTACTTTAATGCAACATGTTGTTGCTGTGCAGTGTGACTTCTCCATTCGTGAAGAGAATAGGGCCACGAATGTTGTCTTGTGCTTTTGTTGCTTTCAGCCTATGCACCGTCGGGATCATTTCCAGTGCAAATAGTGGAATACTTCGAAGGTTGTAGCACTGCATCCTTGCAATGGCACGGTGAGTTGGGAGGAGAGATGTGTATTAGCGAGGGAAGAGTGATGTGACGTTGAGCACCTTACGGTTTGTAGATGGTTGGAGTGCTGCAGAGGACGAAGAAGGGACAGGTGGTGACACAGTGGAGGTGTCAGCAAGCATGCATCAGTCTGCAGTGTGCTTATTTGCAGATGAATGTGGTGATGGCGGTGGTGGCGGTGCATTGAAGGAGAAGGAGATGGACAATGAAAACGAGGCAAGAGTTGGTAGGATAGAATGCGTTGCCTACCATTCCACACACTCATCACATGTTACTTCACCATCACAACTATCAGGGTAAGTTTGTAGCATCTGAAAAGGAAAAAAAAAAAAAAAAAATGGAAAGACCGATGTGTGAGGGTCCAATGCACTGCAAAGCTAACATCCACAAACATAACTACTAATGGGAAAAAAAGAAACAGACAACTCAACTAGCAAACACTTAGGACTGCAACAAAGTACAATCTGCGTGGTGATGCCAAAGCTTCCCACCAGCCACTTCTTCTCCGCTCCTTCCCCTGCTGCGTCTACCTCACTCACACACCAACTCATACCGTAAAAGCTCAGCAACCTACCATTAAGCTATCACCGAGGCCCTCTACGCAACATGTTTCACAGCAATGATCCCATCAACACAACAAACAACACTGGTCCTGCCCCTCGCCCCCCCCACTCCTCCGCCATCCATATGTGCGCCAACAACACGCATATCATAGTAATGAAAATAGCACAGGTAAAGCAGATAAAGAACAGCACTTTCCCAACCAACATATTAACGCACATTGATCCCATCGCTGCACACAAAAAGGGGCGGCAACAACTCATTCAGCACAATCCAATCTTACCTGAGAAATATGTGAAGTGATAGCGAAGGCAAGACTCGCACTCATTGCTGCTGCAGCTTCTTCCTCTTCAGTGTCTATTCTAGCACGAAAACGGACAAAAATGCATAAAAAGATTTATAAACATGGTAAATACTTATCAGCAAGAAAATGATAATGATTAGTTGCCACATCCTTAGCAACGTTAGAACTCCTCCCAATAAAATCTATCGCCACTAGGAAGCAAACAAATTACAAATTGCCATAACATTCTTAACTTATCGCTTCAAGTGCCATGCAGCGAAAAGTGTACGTGAGTAGGCATCGTAGTTGGAAAACAAAACGTCCTAACAGCCACATTATGAGACTTTTGCGTTTACATTACCCTTCATCAAATTGGATCTTATTCATCAAAACTCATTTTTACTAAAATAACAAACCACTTGGAAACAGCCGAAGCAATCACACTCAATCCAAAGAAGTGTTTCGCAGTAAAAAATTCAACGCAATCAGGCAGTGCAAATGGAAAACAAAAAGTTGTGACAGCAACTGCAGCTATTTCTGAAACGGTTGGTCTAACAAGTAAACTGAGAAATAAAGCAAAAGCATGTATCTACACACATTCATAATGTGGGTGTTTAACCGCAAGAAACCACCAAGCAAGTAATTGTCAAGCACTTCGTAAGGTTTTAGCGCCTCTTTACAAAATCACGCCTCATTACTCAAATCCAAACGTCATTAAAAAACAAACAACCTCATAATCCGCTGCAACAGCCGCAATTTATCGCTACACAGCGAAAAATGCACATGAGGAGACCTTGCAGCTGACAAGTAACCGTCAACAGCCACATTAAGAGGCATTTGCGTCTACTCTAACAAGTATATGTATGAAGGAAGCAAATCGACATTCAAAGTACCTCGCAACAACTAAAAAACTAAAAACTATAAAGAGATACTCAATACCTACCGAGTTCCCGACTTTTGGCAGTGGATAAAGGCGCATTAATCCAGAAAATTTATCCCCGAAAACGCGCACCACTTACGCAAGCGGCACACAAATCTGACCAATCAGTTCAAAGTTTGTCCGGTAAAACAAACAAACTGTAAATTTTTATGTATTTTTGATAAGACCATAATTGCGAAATTATTAACAGTTTTGACATTTGTGCTTAATTTTTAATAACAAATTCACTAATGACAACTTACAAAGTGAGCAAAATGAAAAAGTTGTTAATATTTGTACATCAGTAATATAAATGCATAATAGCGATGCTGTAAGATTTGCCAACAAATCATAAAAGTTATTGACACGACAGCGAGGAATGTAATTTTGTCAATTAGTTGCACACTTCAATTTGTTTCAAGCATGTGTTTTGAAGGTGCTGCGTGTATTGCAGCTCATCAGGAGTAACGATTTTGCCCTTAACGATTCCCATCTTTAAGAAGTCTAGCTCCTACTCCCCTTCTTTATATACTCACTCGCTTCCCCCATCTTGTGGTACCCTAACAAGTCCCTACCAATTCATTCCCCCACATACATCCTCAATTCTTTCAAATAAAACCTATGCTTACAGCTACCATTTGAGCTACCCATCTTCACTTCTCTCGAGCACTCGCTGCTCACTTATGCTCCAACCGGTTTAGCTACTCAACCGTCTTGTTAACCGACCATACTAAGTAAGGGAAAGACAGGAGCAATAACTCCCAGCAGTGCACTCTCCTATGTGGTCAACAAAGGAAAAGAACTCGTAGCAACTATCAACACGATTTAATACTGCCTCCTTTGTACTGCAGCATTGCTTTGTTACATCTGCTGTACCCAAGCCATCAATGCGTCTGCACTCCATTAGGCCACGTTGATCGCACCTTCCACATTGTTGTCACATGCTTCTACCACCCGTTTCGCCTACATACGAATAAGCATAAACATACTTTAGTGGCAAGCAGGCGCCTTCTCACGCGGCAGTTTGTGCACGGCTTTCTCGTGTCCTCCAGTAGGCGGACGTTAGGAGCGCACACATGCACTACTGAAATAACAAAAGTAGCACTAAACCACATGGACCTCTGATGCCTCCTATGGCTGACAATCGTCTCCTTCATGATGGCAGTGAAGCACTATTATGCCAAGTTCATCAGACCTTTGATATAGTTCTCTGCATAAAGAGGAGGGAGAGGAAAGTAACTCACAAGAACCTCCGTAATAATCATTTCAAGTAATGTGGTAAGGGTACCCGGATCGGCGGTGACGCTGGAAGCACTGAGAGGAGACGATGTGATGCTACAGATGGGATCGTTAAGAGTACAATCGTCCAAGTGTCCCATCAGCTAGTTCGACGTTGACCCGTGTTCGAGACTGTTGCTAGAAGGGCACGTGGATAGGCGTTGCATGTAAAGTCCATGCCCTGCTGCAGTAGCCCCACCACGCTATCCTCTGCCACCACCCTTCACTGCTGCTACTGTTGGTCACTGGTTTTACCTAGCAGATGCGATTAAAGCAAATACGGCATATGACTCATTGCTGTGAATCTTGAGACAAATAAAGCGACGTCGTATCACATTTAGTTACAAGGTCAGTGGAAGGTATTGAGTAAAGTGGAAGAGAAAAAGTGCCATCATTTCATTATGTGAAGGCCAGTAGAGGATGAAGCATTTTCGTAAATTCGTTACTTATTTTACTCACTAGTAGCATGCTATCCCCAACTCTGACCAAGTAGTTATTAACCTTGATCCACCAAGTCCATCCTTCTCAACAGTCATCAATGCGCCACCCTTTGACCAATCCAGACACTGACAAGACAGACGCATTGCACTGCACGACATGATTGCAGTGCTCGTCAGACCAAAGCCATAGAAGTGAGGCGGTGAAGAAGAAGCTGCACATGTGTGGGAGCCATCAATACAAATTCTTGCAGAAAATCAGACACCCTATCTCCCCGCCGCCATCGCCGTAACGAAGCAAAACACAATGCAATTGGTTCAAAATCGCCGCCCCTTTCAACAGCAGTAGTTTCGCATCCACATGAACAAGTGCAAGATTTCCTTTCATAACATCATCCCAAACAACACCCCAGCCATAGTACTGCATCAGTTGCGACAATTCTGCACACATCGAACAAGGTTGTGCACAGCGACGAATGCAGCATACACTTAAGCTAAAATCAGCAAGAATTAAGGCTGCTCATATTCTCACTTCATAAACAACTTGAATTTGTTCCAAATTGTCAGTGTCTTTACGTCTTCAACTGCAACGCTACATTCGGCATTACTAAAGCTCGGTGTAGTACGGAAGGTTGTGTCATTAATGCATAGCTTTATGATGCAAAACGAATTGTCAGTCATTCAAGGCGTCGTGAAGGGGTAGAGGCAATGGTCTCATTCACGTTTCCTTCCCTTGCAGCATAATGAGGTTAGTGTGTCCGTAAAGTAAATGAGTCATTAGCTAGAAGGCATTGGGTACACTACTGTTGGTGAATTGAACTGAGAGGCAACAGCATCGTCGAAGTGTGCAGATAAGCATGGTGATGCACACTGAATAATACGTGACTTGCAGTCGTAAATAGGAGCCAGTGAGCATGTGGACGACTGGCATGGCAAGCGCTTGAACCTACCAAGCAAAGTGAATGGCGTTTTGCAGAGGACACCATCTCCCCACCACAATGTGGCTCACAGCATGTGAGTTTACTTACTCACGTACACCTGTGGTGAGTTGGTGGAGCAGTTGAGTTGTGACAAGTGCACCCTACACTACATTGCGTTGTTTGCAGATCATTCATGCCCCGTCTAGCTCTATGCTCACTTCCCTTTTCATTTCACATAAGCCCATATGGAGGCAGGAGGTCAAATTGAAGGTGGCGTTGTCATTCACAACACTGTCGCATATCCACTGCGAATAGACGACTCTCGACATGGAGGCACAAGTGGCTATCTACCAACTACTCATGTGTTTGCACCTAAACCTGCCCGCCCCTTCTCCTGTTTGTCTGTTTACCTGTCAGTCTGCTGTCTGCTGTCTGCCTACCTACCTACCAACCTGAAT